>OX381709.1:46616146-46848371 GCA_947462335.1 Harmothoe impar | reverse complement strand
GTCTAATTTATAATCAAATAATTTAATGGCAATTCTCGAAATAGGAAAATGAATGACAACCAGATTCAAAGCCATGATGCACAGCAGCACAGCTCTGATAGGCTATATAGTCACATAGTGTCGAATAATTTATTGCCAGATGGGGATGGGGTTATAACGTAAAACGCCACGCGATTGGCATATGACACATTGTACGCCACGCCATGGGCCCCTCGGACCCACAAGTGGCTTTATAAGCCACGAGTGGGCCCATAAGTGGCGGAAAATGTGTCATATGCAAATCAAGTGATGTTTTCGATTTATTCTACCTAGTTTTACATTATTTTTGTTCAATGTTGCCATGATATTAGGCTGGGTGCCTGTGGTACGCCACGCTCACACCAGCGTGGCGTACCACAGTCTTATGCCACGCATATGCCGTCGGTAGCATCAAGGCTTTAAATATATGTAATCTGTATGCATTGCTGTACTAGGTAGAATAATGGGGCTTTGGTGGACATGTAAAGGGGTCATAATGAAAACCAGGTCCTCGAAAAAAAAGAACTCCAGCTGATTCCACAGAAAAAATACAATTTAAAAGAAACACATAGACATTGGTCTGTGATAGATCTAAACATTCTTTTTTTTTTTTTGGGGGGGGGGGGTTTCTCAAAATGCTTACATAATGGGGGGGGGGGGGTAGATATTACTTTTGGCTAATTGGTCGAGGCGGGGGGGGGGGGGGGTCGGAGCCAAGCCCCCCCCCCCATTTTTGGCGGTCACACATTTAAATACCATGGGCAGGTAGCCCCTTTAGGATCCTTTAGCATCTGGGAAGGGCCGGTGGGGAAAGGGTGTGGAGGCTTGGATTATTACAGCAATATTCCAAAGTCTAGGTGCGGGTTGTACGAGGGTTTTTCCCTGGGAGCACTCAGAACCCCAGTACGGGTTGTAGGACTCTTAATTGAGTCTTGGGATGTGTAGTGTGAATATGGTAAAATCGTAGTTATTTCTTAACCCCCCTCCTCAATATATGGCAATCATATATAAACACCCAGTTCTGATTGTATTCCTATGAGTTGGACTAAAGATAATACCTTGAAATCATGTCGGTTTTGTCTTCAGCAAACCAAACAGATACCGGTAACGTATTGACCTGGTAGCCATGGCAACTCCTCAGGACGATGATGTGAGTGAGGCGGAGGAGGAGGAAGACTGGGCAGCTCCATTAGACGACCCCAATAATGATGTACAGACACAAGGTATTGCTTACTCCCTTTGTGTTTGACTTAATTGACTTTAGTATCAATGCCTTGACACCCATGACTCTTACAAAATTATTTCAATCACATTTTAGCAGTTCAGATTTGATTAAAAATGTAATAAACGTGAAAATTGTTATTTCTACTTGTATGTTTCCTATATTGAATTATTTTTCATAATATAGACTATGGTATTATGTTCAATTTCAGCAGGTGCACACACCCTCAAGACGGGAACCAATGCAGAATATGGAGAAATTATATATCCAGTTGGTAAATCCGAAAGCTCAACCGAAGTTGCCCCGAACACTAAATCGGAGCCAACAAATAAAGATGGCCTCATGTCGCGGATGCAGCTCAATGACACAAAGGCCGGCATGGAGGGTCTGGACAAGGAGAAGATCAACAAGATTATATATGAGGCTTCCAAGGGTACATATTGATCAAATAAGTCAATTGTTGCATAACAAAATGGGAAATACTATAAAGTAGAGGATGATAGTACATAACTATGTTCAATACGTATGAGCTTATATATTGGATAATGCCTGATAATCAGCATCACTACACTTAATTTAAATTTACTACTGGGGTAGTATTTTGATGTGTGTATTATTTGCGCCTTGTGGATAATAACCATTTAGACCAAAAATCTATCTTTACAAATAGACATGTCGATGTTATGTTCTTCCCTCTGCTTCTAGGCTCGCGATATTTTGAAAACGAAATGAAGAAAGAGAAACAAGTATCAGCCCGTATTGAAGAGCATACACATCGATTGGCGCAGATCACTCCAGAACAAATACAAATTGGTATCCAACAGGTAAGGGTTTAAATGCTGAAGGCTATTTGCATTTACTACCGCTATCAAATTAGACACTAATTATAATTATCAAAATTTGAAGGAAAGGTAACGGGAAAGGTGAATCCTCGCTGGGATATACATGTACCAGGGAGGAGAGAAGAACTACTATACTATATGTATACATTGTGTACTTCAATATGTGAATCAGTGGATTTGTATTGAAAAACTATTCACATTGGAGCACATGTTATATGTAAGTGTTTCTTTTATAGGCAGATGTGGTTTTTCGCACACTTGATGCGTCGCGTGATCTGAGTAGAACCATTGTACATGTGGACATGGACGCATTCTATGCCGCTGTAGAGATGAGGGACAACCCTGCTCTCCGCAATGTTCCCATGGCTGTCGGAGGAAACTCTATGTTGGTCAGTCTATTTTGCATTCTTAAAATACTTTATGGCTAAGTACAATAAATGAAGCGTATTTTCCAACAAATTCACAGCAGCTTTCCGAAGGAAATCTACACTTCTGACTATCTATATCGCCATACGAACACCACGTTACATCCTATTCAATATCACAGAAAAATATCTGTATTTTTGCATCGAACATGTCATCTTCCCTTTTCCTTTGTTACTTAAATAGTAAAACCAATCCTGTATATTTATTCCATGGTTTTACAATATCCCAGAGTACTTCAAACTACCTAGCTAGACGCTTTGGGGTACGTGCCGCCATGCCTGGGTTCATCGGGCGTAAGCTGTGCCCTGACCTTGTCATCGTACCGACCCACTTCGAAAAGTATACCGCCGTCAGCAAACAGATTCGCGCAGTGATGGCCGACTACGATCCGAATTTTTGCCCGATGAGTCTGGACGAGGCATACCTGGATATGACTGAACACTTACAGAAGCGAGCAACATTTGGGGATGAAGAGAAGACATTCCAGGTTATGCTGGATCCAGAGGTTATCTGCAAGTGTGATAAGAAGGCAAGAGAGGCTATTACTAAGGAAAATGTCTGTGCTTCAAATGATAGCAGTACTGATACAGGGCAGGAACCTGAAGTAGAAAATGTAGATGAGAAATGTACAGATATGACTCAAAGTAAAGCCAAGGCCTTATGTACTCTATGTGGTCGCCCGCTGGATATCTCACATGGGAAGGTGGAGACGTTTGGTGTGTGTGCCGAGGAAGCAGTAAGGGAGATGAGAGCCAGGATACACTGGGAGACCAAACTCACAGCAAGTGCAGGTAAACACAACTTTTATCATGTATTAATTTTGGTCATCATCGAGATACAAACTAACCCTGCCAAATCAATTTTTTGCAAACATGCAAATGATGCGACTTACATTTTAAGCAGACATTAAAAGTGAACCAAAGTAGTGAGAACGTTTTGGTCTGAGAGTTCAAAATAGGAGCAGGCTATCAATTGAACGAGGAACGTACAACACTATTTGATTAATTACACTTCTTAGTCACAGACCAGTGGCGCGAGCCTCCTTCAAACCATGTCTACACAAAACGTTATTACGCTTTAATCAAACCATTAAAACATAAATAACTCTGTTGTAGGCATTGCACCAAACACAATGCTAGCTAAGGTGTGTTCTGACCGAAACAAGCCCAACGGTCAGTACTACATGCCCGCCACGAGGGACACAGTTCTCGAATTCGTCAAAGACCTTGACATCCGTAAGGTGGGTAGGACACGTTTCGATGTTGTTGTTAAACTTTAATAGAAATATACAAAATAGTTAAACATGAAATCAAGGTTGATTATGAGAGAATATCCCATACTAGTATATGAGTTTATCCTAACATAGTTGCTTGAAGGGAGCCTCATTGAATATTGTGGACTTTTGAAACAACAGGTTTTTGATTTAAATGGAAATTTTTTAATATTTTAAAATTGAAGGTCGCCCACTTTTCCCTATGATGCTTATTGATTGATAATCTAGGTGAGTGGTATCGGGAAGGTGGCTGCACGCATGTTGTACAGTCTCGGCGTGAACACGTGCTCTGACCTGTACACGAGACGAGGCGCCATCTACCACCTGTACTCTGAAACATCCTTCCACTACTTCCTGAGAATCTCACTTGGTATTGGGTCAACACGAGTTGAAAGGTGAGCTATATCCATTATATACCTAGGCAAACTGTTTACTCAACTTGCCATTCGCCCTGCACTTTTTTAATTATGTACAAAATATATAGAAAATTAAATGCAATTAACCTCATATGTACAAAATATACAGATAATGCAATTAACAATGTCTTTATGGCCGTCTTTATTTGATTGCAGGGATGGAGAAAGAAAGAGCATGAGCACAGAGAGGTTTGTATATAAAACCTCGGGTTCAATATGTTACTTTTCATTCTAGTAATCGTTTGGAGAAGTATATTCTGCCTGTATTCCATCGTGGTTTTCATGCAATATACCCTTTTTTTACCAGAGCCATTGTTTGTATATGCATTTTACATTCAACATGTGTTAGCTCTCATCCAACAAGCTAAGTATCATAGTTTTCTTTGTATTATTGATGCCTGCCCTTTTCTATGTAGAACTCAAATGTAAATTCCCTTTTCTGTACAGGACGTTCTCAGAAATCCACGACCCAAAGGAGCTTTACGAGAAATGCCATGAATTAAGTGTTTCTCTTGCTGAAGATATGAACGATGAACAACTTGTGGTAAGTTATAAATGACTGAGCGTGTGAGCGTACTCACAGATGACTCAGGGTTAGGTAACAGAGTGTATGAAGATAAATAATTTGTGCTTCTGTGAAAAGCAATTTGTGCTTCTGTGAAAAGCAATTGTAAGTAGTATAGTATGTATCGGAACGGGACTATAGTTAAGTACTGTTTATTACTCAATCGACCTGCAGCCAATCAGAGGCCTCCCTTTTGGCGGGAAATTCAAAAGCAGCCAATGAGAGGCCTCCCTTTTGGCGGGAAATTCAAATAGGTCACGTGACCGGAAGTGACCTACTTCCGGTCACGTGACCTTTGGGCGGGAAATTCAAATAGGTCACGTGACCGGAAGTGACCTACTTAAGAGGGTCACGTGACCACCATGTTGGCGGGAAATTCAAAATAGGTTACGTGACGGGAAGTGACCTACTTAAGGGGGTCACGTGACTACTAGGTTGGCGCGAATTTCAAAATAAGTCACTTGAGATTTTTATGGATAAATAAATTTTAAAAAAGAAAAAAAAGCAAGCTGAAAGCTTGCTAAAAAATAATTTAAAAATGCGGCTCTTTTTTTCTAGGAGGGAGGGGGGGGGGGGGAGGGGCACTCTGGGGGGCACTCTTTAAGATGCATGGGGGGGGGGAGGGGGGGAGGGGAAGGGTTTTTTAAGAGTGAGACTCGCTTCTCTGCCCTCTCTTTTAGAGGGCAGAGAGGCGAGTCTACTTACAATGAAAGGTATCATGATTGCGTTTATGATGATGTGCATCATGATGTGACTATCTTACAACTTTATAAGAAATAAGCAAGACATGGGCGTACTTACACGGGCTATTTGTAAACTAATGAATGTGACTTCCTCGTTAAAATCGGTATCTACAACTCTTTTAAGCCTAAGGCTTTTTCTTGAGTTTATTCTTTTGTTCAATTTTGGGCCCACCTCAAAAGAGGAATAGGCCCTCTGTAACAATTGTCGCTTGCTCATCAATCAGAGCCGGGGTGTAGAAGGCCCCTGCCCTGTCGGGTACGAGATAGATCGACCTCTGGTACGTTTTTGGTTAGTTTGGAGCTCTCAGTCGACTGTCTTATCCACCTTAAAAAAAACAGACTTTCGGTGTCTCATGATAAAACTGGTGCCTTATACTAAGTGCTGGATTACTTTCTCATTTTTTTAGTGTTCTATCCGATGCTTATTTAATTTTTGCACTGATAAAAACAGTTAGCTTGTACAAACACGCGGTCTATTTAAGTGTTAAGTGTAGAAAATGAACAGAACAGTGCACAGAAAATAGAGCTACCGACTACATTTCGCCCAGTCACTCAGCGGAGAACAAAAGAACTACTGACGTAGTGTACCCGCTATTCCGACAGTTGGCGCCACCGTTATACTTTTCCCGCGTGCGACATGAAGCCCTGGGGTGGGTACTGGCTGTTTTGGTTGTAGGTACCGAAACATAAAAAACTACAGCCAGCCCAATGTCATGGTGAGACAGCTCTCTTATTTTTACCTTGAGTAGCGTCCGTAGGGCCTATGACAAAACCTAGTCCCGTACACTGAGCAGCTTGAGGTCTGAAGGCTCATACAGAAAAATGTGTGGGTGTGTGGGTGTGTGGGTGTGTGGGTTGCTTTACGCCTTAGTTAACAGCTATGGTCATTTCAAGAGCGGTGATGGTGATCGAATCTATTGGCCCTTTTACCGAGACAAGGGTTCTTTTACATCCCACACTACATAGCAGAGAGACGTCTAGCAGCCCCTAGAGGCCCCACAGGGGGCTCGAGAGGTGCCGTGGAGAAGAGCAGATATCCACGAGAGGACACGCCAACAACCAAATTCTATCTTTATCCCGCGAGAAAAGGAGATAAGGGTCAAGGTTATGAACCATCAAAAGATTTTAGAGTAAATTAAGTTATGAGATATTAATATAATGTACATATCTAGGGCCCGATATAGGGTCTCTGCAGATCTCCCTTCAGGGCCCCGATCCATGGGGCCTTAGAAACGGAACTGGGTCATGTAACCAAGGGAGATCAGCAGTTGTTGATGTCGGCGCTGCCGATAACGCTGGTAAATGACCGTTTTACTCATGTTTAGAGTCAGAATAGCTTGAGTATTACTTGAATATCGAAGAGTAGAGGTCAAATTACCCCAGACAAGGTGTTTCCATCTAGAAATTCTCGACAGTATTTCCGAAAATTGCAAATATTGGTCCCAGTCCCACGGGGCCCCATACCGAGTATTAAAAGTTTGAGATGCAACTTTCATTCATGCTGTTGACCAATCAGGGCGCCCTGTTTTTACGACCTTGACTACATAGTAAAAGTGATTGACAACGTCAGATATCACTTGACGACGTCAAATATCGATCTGATATTTGATCCCTTGATATTTGATTCAAAACCCACATCGAGTGGGATAAAGCCTTTTATCATCTTTTGATTGTGAGGCATACACTTTTCTTACACACAACAGCTGTCATCTATCAAGGGGCTCTGGATAGGGGGTCCCCATGTCGAATGTCGATCTTAGAAAATGACCATGTCACATGGCAATGTCACTTAATAATGTTCATATCCCATGTCGATTTTAAGAAATGTTCATGTCACCTGTCACTATGATTTTTTGGGCCTCATGTCACTTGTCATTAGACCTCATGTCGTTTGTCGATTATAAGAAATGGTCATGTCACCATATCGAATTTAGCGGTCCACACCCATTATCAAGTGTCAGGGCATGTTGGCTGCTTGAACACGTAGTCTGTCATCACCCTTGTTTCTGTGCCTTATCTAAACAGGCAATTAGTGGCCGCTAGCCGAGAGTACCTCCCTGGTCGCCTCTCCCGAATCTGCTAGACGTCTCACTGATAGGAGTGTGTGGGTGTGTGGGTCTGTGTGTGTCTGTTCGGTCTGTGTGTGCACGCGTCTTGCACTCTAGTCTTGCGGACCACTGTTAAGCCTGTGGTTGGAGAGCGCGACATAGCCGCCCGCTACACTCTCCAAACAGAGGTCCGCAAGACTAGGCCGGATCGCGCTCTTGCTTAAAGGTGCACCTCAACTCAGTGCGCCTTTAACAGCCGCCCCAAATAGGTGAAGTTCTTGACGCGGCACAGCGCCTCCCACCAGTAGCCAATCAGCGCGCCGAACGCCGGACACACCTCCACCGTGTGAGCCTCTAAGTAGGTCACACGAATCATACTAAGATGCCGATCTCTTCTGTCGGTTCGTCGCGGTGGCCGTGAGTGATCGCACGGTCGCCAAGATTCACTGCCTTGATTGGCAGAGGGGGGGGCTGATTACCCCCCGTCGGATGAATTGCGGCGAAACCATAATCAATTTTTCGCTGTTTTAGATAAAAGAGATCCAGAGCTATCCGCTCGTCCAAGAATTATTTTTCTATCAGCCCGGGATCACCCTCAAATTAAGGCCTAAAGTCCAAAAACCCAAAATTTTTTCCCTATGGGATTTCAGTGTCTAAGCGTTTTTTGCAGCCCCAAGGAGCAGCTCACGGGTTCGAACCCTGTAAACGCTTTGACGCGCTTTCGTCGCCTTAGGCGACGTGGCTAGACGTCTTGACTAAAACTTAGTGAGGGTTCGAACCCGGAACGTCCGTATTAGACGCCTAATTTCTACTAGCCCCGAAAACGAGAGTATCACATCTATATAGGTCAACCATGTTAGCCTTGGTTTAAGTGCGTGCAGAACCGTGTATTGTGCATTTATGCAGCATACAGATATGGAGACAGGCTGCTACAGTGTCAAATTGATCGGCATTGTATGTAACTGGACATGAAGAAGGATATTTTTACTTAGTTTTCTAAAAAAAAAAAAGAGGGTAGTTCTCGGTACTACTATAATACTAATAGTGTCACTAAGGGAGAAAATGTAGGGGCACCGTAATTGAGAATTTCTTATTCATGTCGCATGTCGATTTTTAAGAATGCTAGTGTCACATGTCACTTAAATGGTCTAATGACACAGATAGCACTAAACCTATAGACCTACCCCCCGTCCCCTTAGTCTTTCTATACTGAATCCGGGACTTGCCGGCGAGGTCGACAAAGGACTTACCTAAGGCCAAACAAAAAAAAGTTGTGTTCAGGTAACCCGACCGACCCTATCATTTTGCCCCGACCCTAATCTTTTTAGATTTTTTTATTTTTTTTAGACTTTTCCTGATCTAGGTTATCACCAAAGGGGAAAGGAGTACCTAATGACCTTCAACTATCCTATTTGTCATCATTTGAAAGATAAGAAGGGAGGAAATCCTTTCTATGACAAAAACAGTGCTGATAATGGCTTAATTAGACAGATATTGGTCCTACATTATCAAATAACAACTCTATACAATGTGATTCTCCCATACAACTCATCTCAAAACCCTAAAAAAAAAATCCTAAAAAAAAAAAATCGACCGACCTACCCTATTTTTTTTTTGGGCCATGTTACCTGAACACGGATTATTTTTTTGTTTGGCCCAATGAGCTCACAGCTAGACTAGATACCCCATGTTTTGGATTGGAGAAATCAGCAGAGCAATAAAAAGCGCGGTGAGGCTAGTGTGGCCCCTGTGAGTTGTAAAATTGGTGCTAAATGTGGTAACCAGGCGGATGTTGAGTTCATTGATATTGTCCGTTAATGATACTTAAGGTGGGTGTTGTCTAAAGTTTTAATTGATATTACCAATGTGGCCAATAATGACTTCACAGTTGGGGCCCTCGCCCGCAGGTCCCAGATTCAGGGTATTCTTTGTTTATTGTGTGGCCCCTAAAGAGGGGCCGACTAACTCTTTAGAGTTAGTTAGATGCTGCCACTGTGCTATGCAACAGCAGCTATTAATTACGCTTCATGTTGGGCGGCATGGATCACTTGATGGGTGATACCTCAAAGCTCAAACACGGCAGAGCCGTGTGTGGCATGCGAGGACCAGTGGGTCAGGGGTGATCCGTTGCAAACAGAATGCTGATCCGTGTGAGGTTCTGACTTTCTATAGTTTTTATAAAGCCTTAGATATGGTGTGGTATTTTTCATCTCGCTATAGTTTAGTTGGTATTTAAGGAAACCGCCTCATTTCTATCAGAAATACACAATATTGAATTGCTTTTTATATTTTAATATATTAGAAGCGCGCTTTGTTGCCTATGTAGCTCATTATGCGTTGAAATGTTCGCGAGCATCGTAGGAATGTACAAAACCCCTATTGTGGCACCATCTGACGAAAGAGCGGAGAACTATACTAGCGCGTTTCGTTATTCACATCTTTTTGACAGGGACTTGGTTGGTGGCTTTTACGCCCTAATTAACAGCTGAAGTCATTTCAAGGGGGGTGATAGTGATCGAATCTATGGATACCTGAAGGTGGAAAGCACACACCCTACACTTTTACCGAGGCAATGGTGGTGCTGCTCAAAGGGTGTGGCGAGCTAGACTGGAGGATGTAATAACTAAGCAGCAGAAGGACCAAAAAGACAATCTCGTAGTAGTAGGTCTACTTAGATCTTGAGTAGCCGCCCTTGTGGTTATAATTACCTAGACTAGTTGGCTCTGCCAGCCTGGTCAAGTGAAAATTGGTAAGGAGACTATGAACTAAGCTAACATCTCATAAGTATTAGTTACCACCCCCTCACACCCGTTTAACAACGGATTCAGGGTCTAATTATGGAGACCCTAGAGTAAGATTAACAATATATCCCAATGTCTGTAGTAGACATTTACGACATGCAACCTGCCCCCTAGAAGGGATAGATCTGACCACAAGTCCGCAATATGGGACTCCCCCTCTGAGAGTATCAAGGTTTGCGTATAGTCTCTTGCAGTTTAATCTGTTATCTACCCCTTTGTCGACTTCGCCAAAATCCTGGGAGATTCACTTTAAACCTAAGGTCTACCCTTTTTTATTCTTTGTTTATTGTGTGGCCCCTAAAGAGGGGCCGCGGTGTTGATTAATTACACCACATGTTAAGCAGCATGAGATCAAACCTTCCTCAAAAGCGTCAAGGCTCAGAGTCCTGTTGGACGGGAACCCTGTGTGGCATTTCAAGACGAATGGTTGAGTGATCTGTTGCAGATGCCGTTCCGTGAGAAGTTCTGACTTTATATAGCTTTTATATCGCTTTAGATATGGTGTAGTATTTTCAATCTCACTATAGTTTAGTTGATATTTCAAAGAATCTGCCTCATTCTATCAGAAATACACAGCGTTGACATGTTTCTTATATTCAATATATTAGAAGTGTGCTTTGTTGCTTATTATAGGTCATTATGCGTTTAAAATGTTCGCGAGTATCGTGGAAATGTACAAAACCCCTATTGTGGCGTCATCTGACGAAAAGAGCGGAGAACTATACTAGAGCATGTAATGGCCAGACCAGCAGGCGGCAGCAGAGTGGTCAAAAGACAATCTCGTAGTAGTAGGTCTACTTGCATGTTGAGTAGCCACCCTTGTGGTTGTAATTACCTAGCCTAGTTGACCCTGCTGGCCTGGTCAAGTGAAATTAGTAAGGAGGCCCCCCATTAACGCGCTCCACAGTCTTTAGACAGTTAAGACTATAGTCAAGACTGGAGAATTTAGCGAGACGTCCCTCTGGGAGGTCATAATCCTCAATGTTAGGTGTTAGCTCATTAACATCAGATACCATATTAACAAACCATTTAAAATGTTCATTTTAATAGCAACTCACCCTATTCTGACAAAATCCTATTAGCAGGTAACCTCTGTGTAAACCATACTGCAAACATCTGCTACTTCCAGCGTCTGCCTCGTGACTGATAGTGTACAACAAGACGAAGTGGGCAGAGATTAGAAAAAATGAGGCTCTTTATATAGCCGAGAGAGCAGCTAATCTGGATGTTCTAAGCTTGTTTTCACCTAGAGCTCCAACCCTCTTCCAGAGAGAATCAAATCGCTTTTCACCTGAACCCTTCCACCCCTAATCCATCAGCATGAAAAGAGAATTAACGAGTGTAACGTGCGCTACATGTATATGGGATTATAGCTGGTGAAGAGATAAAGCCGAGTCACCTGTGTATACAAAGACTACAGGGGGTGATTAACGACAGGTGTGACGCGCCAGCCCGTGAACGGATTAAGCCAAAAAAAAAGAAAAAAAAAAGTATGTTTCAGGTAACATGGGCAGAAAGACTGGGGTCGGTAGGTCGGATTTTTATTTTATTTTATTTTATTTTTTTAACATGAAAGTACTAGCCATCCTCCGTGGAAATTCTAAAAATGACCCAAAAAGTATAAAAATATGAAATTTTCTTCAAACTTGCTTAAAAAAAACCGTAGGGTCGACCCTGTTTTGCTAGGGTCGGTCAGGTGACCTGAAACAAACCTTTTTTTTATTTGGCCTTATCTTTCAAGCTGACGCTTAAATTCAACTAGCCAGCCGCCGTCCACACCACTCACTGCGACAAGAGGAGGTGCTGTTGTTTTACACTTGAGTCGCTTACCACATGGACTCTACCTCACAGACAGACACGCGCCCCCTGTAGCTTTTTTTTTGTTTTTTTTTGTATACACACGCTAATCTCATAACCCCCTTATCCGTTATACAGGTAACCAGTATTCTCTTTTAAAATAGCTGCCAGTCAGCTTAGCTCTAGAAGCAAGAAGGCGTGTATAGGTGCCTTATAAGTCGGCAGGGGGTAAATACTAGTGAAAAAAGGAAGGCAGGTGTGCAGGTAGCTTTTCTAACAGACACGTGTGTGCACTAAGCTGCTTAAGTCTAAACCCTCCCCGCAGTAGTCAGGTGGCATGTGAAAACTTACTTAACTGATCTCTTACATTGAGTAGAGTCTCTGTGCTGAGAGAGCTTTTTCAGCCGTTTAAGAGGATTAACTAGGACAGGGTACATAAGGAGTGAAACGCCGAATAGCGGCTACTCAGTCTCGTGCAGCACAAGCAGCAGCATCTAGCAGCGGCTTCAGCAGCAGCTGCACGTGCAGCACAAGCAGCTGGCAGCGACTTCAGCAGCACAAGCAGCACGAGCAGCACAAGCCGTAGCATTTGTCAGCAGCATCCGTGACATCGTCAGCAGCAGCCCCATGACCTTGTCAGCAGCACAAGCAGCCAGCAGCTGCTGGCAGCTGCTTCAGCAGCTGCTGGCAGCTGCTGCACGAGCAGTAGCACAAGCAGTAGCATCTGTCAGCAGCAGCAGCAGCAGCACAAGCAGCCAGCAGCTGCTGCATGAGCAGCACAAGCAGCACAAGCAGCAGCACCGACAGCAGCAGCAGCAGCAGCGGTGGTGTGGACCACTAAAGTCGAGATGAAGCCTAGTGACATTTGACATGAAGCTTGAAAAACACAGTGACAGGTGACATGAGCAATTCTTAAAATCGACATGAGATATGAGCATAATTAAGCGACATCGACATGTGCCATGGCTATTTTTTAAGACAAACATCATATGTCATAGCCGCCTCATCCAAACCTCCACTAGTAGTGCTCTATAAGCGCAAGCTGTAAACCCTCTCCTCCCCCCGTGCACACAGGCGAATTATCAGAGTCAGCCAATGGTGTCAATACCCCTCTCATACAGGGGTCGGGCGCTGCTGGACTATAATAGATGAGTCAAGGACCGTTCTACTGAGGGTCAGGCAGGCTAAGTCGGACATTCAATGACAGGTAGGTCTTTGACAACCTTGCTTGAAAGTCTGGACAGCATTGACAGACTGGGGCATAAGGATCTCGCATGGTCAGACTTTCAAGCAAGTTTTGCTAAAGTCGCGTTATTGAATGTCCGACCTAGCCTGACCCACAGTAGAACGGTCCTTGACCCGTCTATTATAGTCCAGCAGTGCCCGACCCTTGGCTGAGAGCAGTTTAAGCGCCATTGGGTGTCTCTGATATTTGCCTCTGTGTAAGATGAGAAAAAAAGTCTGTTGAAAGACTATATTTCAAGCCAGAAAACTGTAATTAGCTTTCCAAGTTGTTTATTTAACAATATCTTAGCCTAGCAAGCAGCTGTCAGATGTCATCTAAGAAAAAAATGTGAGCTGTTAATAGATTCAAGAGAAATTAGTTTACAAATAGCCCGTGTAAGTACGCCCATGTCTTGCTTATTTCTTATAAAGTTGTAAGATAGTCACATCATGATGCACATCATCATAAACGCAATCATGATACCTTTCATTGTAAGTAGACTCGCCTCTCTGCCCTCTAAAAGAGAGGGCAGAGAAGCGAGTCTCACTCTTAAAAAACCCTTCCCCTCCCCCCCTCCCCCCCCCATGCATCTTAAAGAGTGCCCCCCAGAGTGCCCCTCCCCCCCCCCCCCTCCCTCCTAGAAAAAAAGAGCCGCATTTTTAAATTATTTTTTAGCAAGCTTTCAGCTTGCTTTTTTTTCTTTTTTAAAATTTATTTATCCATAAAAATCTCAAGTGACTTATTTTGAAATTCGCGCCAACCTAGTAGTCACGTGACCCCCTTAAGTAGGTCACTTCCCGTCACGTGACCTATTTTGAATTTCCCGCCAACATGGTGGTCACGTGACCCTCTTAAGTAGGTCACTTCCGGTCACGTGACCTATTTGAATTTCCCGCCCAAAGGTCACGTGACCGGAAGTAGGTCACTTCCGGTCACGTGACCTATTTGAATTTCCCGCCAAAAGGGAGGCCTCTCATTGGCTGCTTTTGAATTTCCCGCCAAAAGGGAGGCCTCTGATTGGCTGCAGGTCGATTGAGTAATAAACAGTACTTAACTATAGTCCCGTTCCGATACATACTATACTACTATTGTACATGGTCGATTTGTTGTTACTTTTTCATTGGAAATGTATCTTTTTATGTTACCTATGGTATATGTATATCTTCATAAATTCTTATGGTTTTGTGATGGAAAACCTCCTTGGAGGTGTAGTATTTGCAGTAAAACCTCCGAGGGGGCATTTTACTCGCCCCCGGCAACTCTTCCAACACCCATGTGCACTTTGGAGGGCCTCTGGTGTACTTTGGTGGACCTCTGGTGCACTTTGGTGGACCTCTGGTGCGCTTTGGTGGACCTCTGGTGCACTTTGGTGGACCTCTGGTGCGCTTTGGTGGACCTCTATTGTGCTTTGGTGGACCGCTGGTGCACTTTGGTGGACCGCTGGTGCACTTTGGTGCACCTCTGGTGCACCTCTGGTGCACTTTTGATTGATTGATTGATTGATTTGTTTAATTTATCAGGCTCCACATAAAGACACCCATCCCAAGACCAGATTTTTTCAGATAGAATTCAAATGGGATATTTGGATTTAGGGGATGGTCTAACCTTTTAGAAACCGAAAGAATTTTGTAAATATTCAAACTAGAAGTACACCTATGACAAGATGAACAATATTGAATAACCAGAAAGTAAGATACCCAAATCGCCCTAAGTGTTCAGATTAGGGAGATAAAGCCCTATTTGAAATTATATACAGTTTATTTTAGTGTATATGTTGCCATTGAAACTTACATTTAGGCCAGAATGCATCAAAATAGACCTTAACTTTTGGTACCATCTTTTTCAGCATGAAAAATTGGACAAAACCATTTTTCACCCCAAAAAAATATTGTTTGACTTTTTATTTAGATTTTTGCCTTAAATATTGCTCAAATCATATTGAAAAAAGTTAAAGATCATCGAAGTTGAGATGCCCAGCATTTCTGAAATATTGGATGTATGTACACACCGATTAAGATATGCAGAGACAATATGCCATAGATTACTGTCAGAAAAAATTGTGGAATTCTACCAACTTTTAGGCAAACCATAGAGGGTTGAAAATCGGCGGGTAACTCACATAAATGCGTGTACGGTCCTGTACAGTAAACTCGCAATAATGCGTGTACGGTAAAGGAAGGGTTAACGTCCAGACGTAGATCAAGTACCTCACGGGACATCTCAAGTTGGCAAGGAGTCATCCAGAAATAGTGGTAGTCTGCCTTGCAGTAGTAGGACAGATATTTATATGCTGCTTGCCCAATACAGCAGTGACCGCATCTATGGATGATCGAATCTATGAAATGAATGACCGCATCTATGAGGTGAGGGAGAAAACCGCTACCGGGGCACGTCCCCTACTCTTTTCGAAGGATAGCAAGTGTTCTTTTATTTGCCTGGTCCTACATACCTGGGCTAGTACCATAGTAGGCAGGGCCAGACAAACCACGGCCTTTGATATCTCAGACGTGGTTCACTGAGGAGGAATCCCATGCCAGACCACCAGCAAGAAGGCCCGGGCCTGCGCATATGGGCAGCGGTTGTGACTGCTTACGTGACTGCACGAGACCCCTCAAGTTTTGTCGCCTTTTACAAATCCGGTATGCCCATTGGTATTGTGGAAGGCTCCTGATGAAGTTATTCTACTCCTTCATGCCCCCATCATGAAGGTCCACACTAACACTCTGGTGCACTTTGGTGGACCTCTGGTGCACTTTGGTGGAGTTCTGGTGCACTTTGGTGCACCACTGGTGCACTTTGATGGAGTTCTGGTGCACTTTGGTGGACCTTTGGTGCACTTTGGTGGACCTCTGGTGCACCTGTGGTGCACTTTGGTGGACCTCTGGTGCACTTTGGTGGACCTCTGGTGCACTTTGGTGGACATCTGGTGCACCTCTGGTGAACTTTGGTGGACCTCTGGTGCACTTTGGTGGACCTGTGTTGCACTTTGGTGGACCTCTGGTGCACTTTATTGCACCCCTGGTGCACTTTGGTGACCCTCTGGTGCACGTTATCACACCCCTGGTGCACTTTGGTGCACCCCTGGTGCACTTTGGTGGGCCTCTGGTGCACTTTGGTGCACTTTGGTGGACCTCTGGTGCACTTTGGTGCACCTCTGGTGCACTTTGGTGCACCTCTGGTGCACTGTAGTGCACCCCTGGTGCATTTTGGTGCACCTTTGGGGACCCTCTGGTGCACTTTGGTGGGCATCTGGTGCACTTTGGTACACCTCTGGTGCACTTTGGTGGACCTCTGGTGCACTGTAGTGCAACCCTGGTGCACTTAGGTAGACCTCTGGTGCAGTTTATTGCACCCCTGGTGCACTTTGGTGGGCCTCTGGTGCACTTTGGTGGGCCTCTGGTGCACCAAAGTGCACCAAAGGACCCCTGGTGCACTGTAGTGCACCCCTGGTGCATTTTGGGGACCCTCTGGTGCACTTTGGTAGCCCTCTGGTGCACTTTGGTAGACCTCCGGTGCACTTTGGTAGACCTCTGGTGCACTGTAGTGCACCGCTGGTGCACTTTGGTTGACCTCTGGTGCACTTTATTCCACCCCTGGTGCACTTTGGTGCATCCCTGGTGCACTTTGGTGCACCCCTGGTGCACCAAAGTGCACAAGAGGACCCCTGGTGCACTGTAGTGCACCCCTGGTGGATTTTGGGGACCCTCTGGTGCACTTTGGTAGGCCTCTGGTGCACTTTGGTAGACCTCCGGTGCACTTTATTAGACCTCTGGTGCACTGTAGTGCACCGCTGGTGCACTTTGGTTGACCTCTGGTGCACTTTATTGCACCCCTGGTGCACTTTGGTGCACCCCTGGTGCACTTTGGTGCACCCCTGGTGCACTTTGGTGCACCCCTGATGCACTTTGGTGCACCCCTGGTGCACCCCTGGTGCACCCCTGGTGCACTTTGGTGCACCTCTGGTGTACTTTGGTGGACCTCTGGTACACTTGGTGACCTCTGGTGCACTTTGGTGGAGTTCTGGTGCACTTTGGTGCACCACTGGTGCACTTTGGTGACCCTCTGGTGCACTTAACCACATCCCTGGTGCACTTTGGTGCACCCCTGGTGCACTTGGGTGACCCTCTGGTGCACTTTGGTGCACTTTGGTGCACCTCTGGTGTACTTTGGTGGACCTCTGGTACACTTTGGTGGACCTCTGGTGCACTTTGGTGGAGTTCTGGTGCACTTTGGTGCACCACTGGTGCACCTCGGTGGAGTTCTGGTGCACTTTGGTGGACCTCTGGTGCACTTTGATGGAGATCTGGTGCACTTTGATGGAGATCTGGTGCACTTTGGTGGACCTCTGGTGCACTTTGGTGGACCTCTGGTGCACTTTGGTGGACCTCTGGTGCACTTTGGTGGACCTCTGGTGCACTTTGATGGAGATCTGGTGCACTTTGATGGAGATCTGGTGCACTTTGGTGGACCTCTGGTGCACTTTGGTGGACCTCTGGTGCACTTTGGTGGACCTCTGGTGCACTTTGGTGGACCTCTGGTGCACTTTATCACACCCCTGGTGCACTTTGGTGCACCCCTGGTGCACTTTAGTGGGCCTCTGGTGCACTTTGGTGGGCCTCTGGTGCACTTTGGTGCACTTCGGTGGACCTCTTGTGCACTTTATTGCACCCCTGGTGCACTTTGGTGGACCTCTGGTGTACTTTGGTGCACTGTAGTGCACCCCTGGTGCACTTTGCTGGACCTCTGGTGCACTTTATTGCACCCCTGGTGCACTTTGGTGGACCTCTGGTGTACTTTGGTGCACTGTAGTGCACCCCTGGTGCACTTTGCTGGACCTCTGGTGCACTTTAATGCACCCCTGGTGCACTTTGGTGGACCTCTGGTGCACTTTGGTGCACTGTAGTGCACCCCTGGTGCACTTCGGTGCACCCCTGGCGCACTTTGGTGGGCCTCTGGTGCACTTTGGTGGACCTCTGGTGCACGTTGGTGGACCTCTGGTGCACTTTGGTGGACCTCTGGTGCACTTTGGTGGACCTCTGGTGCACTTTGGTGGACCTCAGGTGCACTTTGGTGGACCTCTGGTGAACTTTGGTGGACCTCTGGTGCACTATAGTGCACCCCTGGTGCACCCCTGGTGCATTTTGGGGACCCTCTGGTGCACTTTGGTTGGCCTCTGGTGCACTTTGGTACACCTCTGGTGCACTTTGGTGGACCTCTGGTGCACTGTAGTGCACCGCTGGTGCACTTTGGTTGACCTCTGGTGCACTTTATTGCACCCCTGGTGCACTTTGGTGACCCTCTGGTGCACTTTACCACACCCCTGGTGCACTTTGGTGCACCCCTAATGCACTTTGGTTGACCTCTGGTGCACTGTAGTGCACCGCTTGTGCACTTTGGTTGACCTCTGGTGCACTTTATTGCACCCCTGGTGCACTTTGGTGACCCTCTGGTGCACTTTGTTGGACCTCTGGTGCACTTTGGTGCACCTCTGGTGCACTTTGGTGCACCCCTGGTGCATTTTGGGGACCCTCTGGTGCACTTTGGTGGGCCTCTGGTGCACTTTGGTACACCTCTGGTGCACTTTGGTGGACCTCTGGTGCACTGTAGTGCACCGCTGGTGCACTTTGGTGGACCTCTGGTGCACTTTATTGCACCCCTGGTGCACTTTGGTGACCTTCTGGTGCACTTTACCACACCCCTGGTGCACTTTGGTGCACCCCTGGTGCACTTTGGTGACCCTCCGGTGCACTTTGGTGCACCCCTGGTGCACTTTGGTGGGCCTCTGGTGCACTTTGGTGCACCTCTTGTGTACTTTGGTGGACCTCTGGTACACTTTGGTGGACCTCTGGTGCACTTTGGGGACCCTCTAGTGCACTTTGGTGGACCTCTGGTGTACTTTGGTGCACTTCTGGTGCACTTTGGTTGACCTCTGGTGCACTTTGGTGGACCTCTGGTGCACTTTGGTGGACCTCTTGTGCACTGTAGTGCACCCCTGGTGCACTTCGGTGCACCCCTCGTGCACTTTGGGGACCCTCTGGTGCACTTCGGTGGGCCTCTGGTGCACTTTGGTACACTCCTGGTGCACTTTGGTGGACCTCTGGCACGCTTTGGTAGACCTCTTGTGCACTTTGGTGGAGTTCTGGTGCACTTTGGTGCACCTCTGGTGCACTTTGGTGCGCCTCTGGTGCCATTTGGTGCACCTCTGGTGCACTTGAGTGGACCTCTGGTGCGCTTTGGTGGACCTCTGGTGCACTTTGGTGGAGTTCTGGTGCACTTTGGTGGACCTCTGGTGCACTTTGGTGGACCTCTGGTGCACTTTGGTGGACCTCTGGTGCACTTTGGTGGATCTCTGGTGCACCTGTGGTGCACTTTGGTGTCACCCCTGGTGCACTTTGGTGACCCTCCGGTGCACTTTGGTGCACCCCTGGTGCACTTTGGTGGGCCTCTGGTGCACTTTGGTGCACCTCTTGTGTACTTTGGTGGACCTCTGGTACACTTTGGTGGACCTCTGGTGCACTTTGGGGACCCTCTAGTGCACTTTGGTGGACCTCTGGTGTACTTTGGTGCACTTCTGGTGCACTTTGGTTGACCTCTGGTGCACTTTGGTGGACCTCTGGTGCACTTTGGTGGACCTCTTGTGCACTGTAGTGCACCCCTGGTGCACTTCGGTGCACCCCTCGTGCACTTTGGGGACCCTCTGGTGCACTTCGGTGGGCCTCTGGTGCACTTTGGTACACTCCTGGTGCACTTTGGTGGACCTCTGGCACGCTTTGGTAGACCTCTTGTGCACTTTGGTGGAGTTCTGGTGCACTTTGGTGCACCTCTGGTGCACTTTGGTGCGCCTCTGGTGCCATTTGGTGCACCTCTGGTGCACTTGAGTGGACCTCTGGTGCGCTTTGGTGGACCTCTGGTGCACTTTGGTGGAGTTCTGGTGCACTTTGGTGGACCTCTGGTGCACTTTGGTGGACCTCTGGTGCACTTTGGTGGACCTCTGTTGCACTTTGGTGGATCTCTGGTGCACCTGTGGTGCACTTTGGTGTCACCCTGTGGCGACATTTCTCTTACCCCTGGCGCCTTTCTCCTTACCCCTGGCGACATTTCTGTCACCATGTATCTGGTGCTGGCGGTATAATATGCCCAGTTTTTGCCCGGTTTTGGGGGTAGAAGAGAGAAATAGGAGCAGAATGGTGGAAAATTCCATTTCTATCTTGCATCCAAAAAGTTAATGCCTTGGAGCCTATGGAGGCCCATGGAGGTGGTAGCTTTTTTTTCCTACATTTACATAATAGCGAAAGAGAGAAATAAATTCGTAAAGATCGCAGTTCAATTTGATCAAGAAAAATTTAGATTTTTAGAAAAAAATTTGCGCTAGATGCTGTCCCCCGACCTTGCCTGTCTCATGTTTTTGTTGACTTTTGTCTATGTCGGACGATAACCAAAATATAAAGATTCTCCTATGTCACAAAATTGTCTTAAAACGCAAAATTAGTAGGTGTATATTACTCAGGGTTAATACCCTGAGTCAATGAGAGTTTCTTTTGTATAAAATGATATGTTTTCCCAACAATATTTGATACAAAATGGTGGGATTATTTATCTTAAATTTATATACATGTAGTGCAGTAACTCCATATTGCACTCACGGTGGGAAATGATTTAAAAGTCATAAATTTTCCGTTTACTTAAGGTGTACATGAGAAATTAAAATTTCAACACGTCACCATATCTCCTATAGGGCAAGACTGTAGGCATAAAGCTGAAGACTGTGAAGTTTAAACAAATGACCCGAGCACACACCCTGCGGAACCCGACTGCAGATGCAGAGCAGATCTACGGAGCAGCTTGTGAGCTTATAAGGACGGAGATCATGGCTTCTCAACCAGAGCCACTCCGCCTCAGACTTATGGGTATGTATCGTAGTGACTAGAAGGTGCTGCAGGTTTTGTTCACATTTAAATCAGCTATAACTTTGAAAAGAAGCAATAGGGTTGTTATATATCCACAATTATTCTGTATTTCAAAGAGTTATATGGGTTGATGGTTTTTGTTTTGTAGTAAATTTCATTGCATTTTTCCTGTCGTGTTTTCAGATCACAATTTTAGGTTAATCATCATGAATACTTGAATACGTGTATAACTATATGTACATTGTATATACATCTTTGTACACTCATTTTTAAATGCCCCGAGATGCAATGCACGGGATAATGGCGGTCAGTACAAGATGAAATACAAATGTAGTCCTATACAATATACTAATCAGATTAAATAACGTTATTAATTATAATAATCATTCGCTTCAATATTCCACACTCTTTTTGGTAGGTGTCAGAATGTCAAACCTGATCGCCAAGGATGCAGTCAGTGACCAGAAACAGCGGACTATTACTAGTCTTCTGTCCAAAATGAAGGCCAAACCTGCCAACCATGACACCTCCTCAGAGGACCAACCTGCAGGTATCACAGCTACCCAGTCTGAGACGATTCCTCCAGAGGTCAATTTGACTGAAAAAAAAAGGAAAAGTGACTCTAACCAGGAAACTGATAAACCAAAAGGAAATATATTGTGGCTTCGGTCAGGACGCGCAGCTAAGAGAGGGAAGACGTATGTCTGCCCAATATGTTCTAGAGACATAGAAGCCCCAAACTTAGCACACTTTAATACTCATATTGATGAGTGCTTGGTAGATGGTGAGGCAGCTCAGTTGTCTTCAGAGGAAACACCAACTTTACCAGATGTACATTCTGCTGATACCGACGGGGCAGACGGAAATATTGGGTCAGACGCAGATGTTGGGTCAGACGCAGATGTTGGCAAAGCAGACGACATTCAGGAAACTAGAGTGATAGAGCCTCCAGGCAGTCCTAGTGAACAACTAGAGGGTGCGCCTCGGCAGGGGCTGTGTGAAGAAGTATCACTTCCTGATACAGAAACTAGTACTGAACATTGTGAAGAACCTCTAGTAGATGATCCCCATGATGATGAGATAGTTGGAGAATTGACAATTGGGAATGAGGACTCTGATACTGCAGAACAAGAGATAGTTCAGCCAGAAAGTAGCCATTATAGGACAACTGGCATTGTTGCAGATATTGAACCCGAGCATGGATTGAATAATAAAGCAGACGATAATAAGGACTCGATCACGATGGACGCTGATGCTACACAAGCACCAGACAAATTAGTATGTCCGGTGTGTGGTCAGCAACAGGACTCTGCTGACCTAGCTTTGTTTAACAGACACGTGGATGAATGCCTCAATCAGGGTCTTTTAGGTGAAGGGACATCTGTGTCTACAGCTCCAAAGGTGCCTCTTGGAGAGAGGAAGTTCATCAAAGAAAACACTGGACGCAACAAGAAAAAAGGTGAGCGTCCAAAGTCAAAGTCACGCCAAAAAGGGCCTGTCATTTCGTCGACACAAAATACCACGAGAGGCCATATGGCGGCTACTGTTAGCGCCGCTGGTGAGAATGCGGAGAACCAAGAAGATGTATGCTTGACGTGTCCGGTGTGTGATCTTAGTCAGGAGTGGACGTCGATGGACGTCTTCAGCCGTCATGTTGACGCCTGCCTTAACAGAGCTGCCATTAAGGAAATGCTACACAGCGATCCAAGTCCCCAGAATAAGAGGTAAAAGTATGAACTATGATGTCTCATTCAATAAGCATTTCTATAGAAGCTGAAACTATTCAGGATACCCTATATTATTATAACTGTTAGCTAGTTAGGGAGAGCAAACATGATTATGCCAGTAGTCTTCCTACCTGAACGGACTTTAATTACTGGACATCGATTCTCTGTCTCTTTGTAGCTCTATAGTGATCGATGCCCAGTTTTATACTTCAGACCAGTGGCTCATTTTGGCTGTTTTTCGCCTCACAGATTGCTCCTAGCGCAAAATCCTGACTAGGTGTCAATATATTCTCTATGCCAATGTGTAATATGAGGGTAGAAAACAGTGGAACCTCAGTTAGAAAAAATCCTACTGAACAGTTTTTGAGAAAATTAGGGTTTTGTTGCCCTTTTTTGCTGTTTTTAGTACATTTCCTACATAACCCGTGAACGTCAGCATTTCTCAATTTTCAGGTATTTAGAATTAGAATTTGACATTTTTTTATTCGCAGTAGGATTCCTGAATACCGAGCCATTCTAGAAAAGCTATTCTTTGGAAAAAATACTTAGTATTTCTTGATGATTTTCGTTGCACAAATTTAGGTTGTAATAGAAAAAATGCATTGTCATCCAATCAAAGTGTTTATGCACTGTTGATGGTCACCCCCTCCCACCCTCTTCACTGTGCATTGAAGGAGAACAGGCAGGGGAGGTACACGTGTCTGTATATAGCTGTTGACCTGGGTGCTGGGTGCATTTTTAATTTATGGGGTGCCAACTGTTCATGAAAGAAAATTCAAATAGATTTTTTTTTTAGTATCAGATTAATGCAACTACAAGTCGTGATAGCACTTAAAGCATTCTATTTGCATTAATATGAATGGTGGCCACCTTATGGGGTGCCAAATATTCATGAAAGAAAAATTGATAAGAATTTGTTTTTTATTAGCATTAAATTGATGCAACTACAATTCGAGATTGCATTTCAAGCATCTGGGCATTCAATGAATGGTAGTCATCTTAAATATATGGGGTGCCAACTGTTCATAAATAAAAAAAAGAATAGAATTAGTTTTTTTATTAGTATCAGATTAATGCAACTACAATTTGTGATTGCACTTAAAGCATTGTGGCATGCAATGACTGGTAGCCACCTTGAATGTATGGGGTGCCAACTGTTCATGAAAGAAAAAAAAGAAAGTTTTTTTTTTAAGAATCAAATTAATGCAACAGCAACTCAAGATTGCATTTAAGCATTATGGCATTCAATGATTGGTGGCCATCTTGAATCTATGGGGTGCCAACTCTTCATGAAAAAAAGAACTAAATTGGATGTTTTAACAGTTTAAAATTAATGCAACTACTTTTCAAGATTGCATTTAAAGCATTGTGGCATTCAATGAATGGTGGCCATCCTAAACCTATGGGGTGCCAACTGTGTTTGAAAAAGGTATCAAATAGAAATGTTCTTATATAGATATCAAATTAATGCAACTACAATTCTTCATTGCACTGAAAGCATTGTGGCATTTAGTAAATGGTAGCCATCTTGAATGGGTTGAATGAAGGAAAAATCAAATAGGATTTGTTTTTTTGATAGTATCAAATTAATGCAACTACAAGTCAAGATTGCATTTCAAGCATCGGGACATTCAATAAGTGATAGCCATCTTGAATCTATGGGATGCCAACTGTTCATGAAAGAAAAATAGAATAGATTTTTTTTTATTAGTATCAAACTACTGCAACTGCAATTCGAGATTACATTGAAAGCATGGTGGCATTCAATCAATGGTTGCAATCTTGAATTTCGAAATGAACATACACACAGACATATAGGCATGAACATGGTGTTCTCCTTCATATAGATATTCATGGATTTCTACTTCTAATAAATATAGCTTTCTGTTACATGGATGTCGATGTCCAGTTTTAGATATATATCCATATAGTGCATTGGAGTGCTATAATGTTGGACTGCTGTATATTTTTAAATGATATTTGTAGAGCTAATTGTATTCTTCGAATCTGTCTGTGTAAAATCCAAACATATAAGTTACACATCAGAATCTCAACTTTTCTTCTACAGACAGCCAAGTTCCCCACCAGAAGAACCATCATCAAAACGAAAGAAAACGCTTGCAAGAGGAATACAAAGGATTGATTCTTTCTTCAAACATTAATGAACAATTCCTAAAAACTAGGATATCTGTTACCGGTAGTATTGCTGGTCACATCGACAAGCACATACATGTATAACAGGTAGCTATCTCGATGGAACTACCATTGTAGCTACAGTACCCATTATGGTATTTCACATTTAATATTGCTTATCACCGAGCCCAACAAAGTAAAATAATGGCGGACACTGAGTAAACAGGCTACCGTAGGCGTAGGCCTATATACGCCTATATGCCTGCATGCAACTACGAGTGGAAATCTAAAAAAATCAAAAATTAGAATTGCTAAAAATTTACATATTTTACATACAGCTTAAATACCAGTGGTATAATTAACCATTATGGTATTTCACATTTAATAATGCTTATCGCCGAACCCAACAAAGTAAAATGATGGCGGACACTGAGTAAACAGGCTACCGTAGGCGTAGGCCTATGTGCTATTCCTGCATGCAACTACGAGTGAAAATCTAAAAAAGAATACCAAAAATTAGAATTGCTAAAAATTTACATTTTTTACATACACTGAAATACCAGTGGTATAATTAAGTGTTTATATAATTTTATCATAACTTCATGCAATTTCCAACATAATAGTGTACATTTTAAAGCTATTTACATGCTAGATATATTACCAATTACTCTCAAAAAATTGTATTCCCAACTGTCTCAAGTTACCCCAGGTGTCTCAAGTAATCCCAGTTGACGGTATGATTTTCCTCATTTTAAATGCCTAGCCCTATATAGGGGAGACCGGGGCTAGTTGAAACACATGAAGCAATTTCGGATTTTTTCCTATATAGTTAAACATTTTCCACAGTTTTTTGGGGGGGAAGTCAAAAACAACCTATGGTACTATGTGCACGAGTATTTTATTTCCATTTCATTTCAATATTTATAGGAATAAATTCAATTTATTTGATTTGTTTCAACTAGCCCCAAACCGGGGCTAGTTGAAACACAGCTGGGGCCAGTTGAAACAAAAATGTTATTTCTTCAGATTCAGAAAGAAAGTATGATAATGAGAAGAAATCTTAAAAATAGGTAAAAATTGAAACATTTACCTTGGAGATCCACTCAATGATAAATAAATCCACAGGAAGAATTACCCTCAGCTATGAGTACATGTTAAGATTTCTGCTTCCAAAGTTTGATGGTGCAAAATATTTTTTTCCAAAAATATGTTTGGGGTCAGTTGAAACATTTTTAGTGAAAATCAATTTTTTACATGAATGATTTCACATTTATGCAACTTTCTATGGCTGGAATAATGCCCTGAAGTAGTATCAATTCTAATATAGAAACGGTTATATTTGATTCATGATACTCTTATTGTCATAATCAGTCATAATTTGTGTTTCAACAGACCCCAGGCGGGGTCAGTTGAAACACAAGATTTCACCCTATTTTAATAGGGGTTGGTTGAAACACTTTTGAACAATTATGTTTCAACTTGCCCCATGTGTGTTTCAACTAACCCCAGATCCAATTTGGGTTAAAATGACATTTATTGCAGAAATTATAGACAAATTCTGCACCTACGGTGATGTGAATATTATCCACTGTTTACCTGCACATATGCACAGCTGCAACTAAAGCTGAAAGGTGCAGTTTGGGTGGTAACTGGCGTATAGGGGCGCCTATGCCTCCAGTGATTTTGTTTCAACTAACCCCGACAAAAGTGTTTCAACCGACCCCACACCACATAGCATAGTGCTGTCCCCTTAGACATTAATATCACTTTATGCTAATATGTTCATTATAATATATGTGATTTCAGTATACATGGTTAATTATATAGAAGTTAAATTAGATGGATAACTTAAAAACTAAAATATTGAGAGGAAAAAAACTCAATTTCTGAAATTTCACTTTTTTGATAAAAAACATGATTTATAGATGCTTTGGGCCATATATCAAAAAGTTTAGCTAATATCTTTCTGATTTTTTCACTGGTGATAAAAATAACAATAAGTTCACATGAGAATCAAGAAAATCAATCCAAACACATGTTGCCTCTATTATACAGCTTGTGTTTCAACTGACCCCGTGTTTCAACTAGCCCCGGTCTCCCCTATATATGCAATGCACTTATTATAGTTACCCTTTCTGCCTTAAATACCGGGTAGATCTATAATAATATTAGATATGAATTAAAATGTGTAAATACCATGTTTAGTGTGTCGGCGTCTTGAATAAACATGTCAAAGATTTCCAAAAGTGTATTCTAGTAGTGTTCCAGTCCACGTACAATGCACTTTGATACGGTAACATACAGCTCCCGCCATACTTCAGTCTTAAAAAAAATATCACTCCCTTTAATAACTGTTTTCATTTAATATTACTCATTTTTCATTTTCTCCCTTTCTTGCAAGGTAAGCTCTTCTATCCTAGCCAACTGTTGTTTGAGAAGTAAATCCGGGTCTGGGATCTCCTTCCCGGGCTGCCCGCTCTCCCGCCCGGCCTGACCATGTTGTTGGCGGGCCGTACCGCCGGGGGGTGCCGATGGCGCTGGTGGGTCTTTGCCGGTCTCATGCCGGCCCTGGGGACCACCATTGTCGTCTTGTGCCGGCACGGTCTTCTTAGGAGTGCCCTTATCCGGATTAGGGGCGCTGCATTTCGGACAACTGGCTCTGTTGCCGTGGTAATCATGGCCACAAAAACATACAGTCATTTTGAGGCGATATAGAGGCGATATAGAGGCGATATAGAGGCGATTCTCACCAAGAATTTTTCAAATGTCCATGATTGAAGGTGTAGCAGGCCGGCAGTGACGTCACGGCGTCACTGGCGGGAGAGCTGGTAACACCCCCTGTTGATTAATAGTAGTACTAGTTGACTAGTCCATGTCAATAACTGTTTTCATTTAATATTACTCATTTTAGTAGCTTGTGAATCCTTTGTAGTGCACGTAATTGGGTGTGTACTATGCCTAGTCCCTACACACAGTAAGTCCAGTACCGGTACCTTAACTTAAGTAGGTGATGGCAGCCTAATAATCATGTGGCCTGAATCATTAGCTTAATCAAGGGAGTGACTCACTGGTCAACGTGGCGGGAACCTCGTGGTGTAAGCTGTTTCCAAAAGGGGGCGTGGCAGTTGATCGAGCCGCCCCCTGGTGTCACGTTGACACATTATTTTGTTGCAACGTAGTAGGATTTTGTCGGCTGCTTCAGAACGAAACCGTCGCAGCTATCGTTCACCTGTCCCCTCAGGTAGTCGACAGGAACCTAAGTAATGATAGGACGTGTCTTCCCTACTGTACCTAACCTTCGCCACAGATGACAGACCGATCAACTGGCCTTACCATATTTTTTCTGAGGGAACGGAAGTGCGTCACAATTTCACTGTTTTCGTGGTGACGATGATGTCCACTTGTGGAGAGGGACGGTGAGATAGGATATTTGTTGTTTTTGGCTACACCTCCTCATTCCAAGATGAAGATCGATGTGTTTTTGATTCTTGAAGCTACTGTGATATGTATTCTTGCTGTCTGTGTTGTGGCCCCGTCCCCAGACGCACAGGGCGCTCTTCCAGGCAACGTCGGTAGTTTTGCAGAACGTCCTACGGGAGACGCAGGCGCTCGCTCCGCCAACAACGCCGAGCCGGCCGCCGTGCCCCCGACAGGCCCAAGCACCAAACCCATAAACACTACGGTCACCCCGGCTGTTTCACCCAGCCCTAGACCATTTACTAAAGGTTCACAGGACAATTGTACTGCAGTTAATGGAACGGACTGTAACACGGATCAGAGCCTTACTGCTCGATTATTAAATAACAAAGGCATGCTCCAAAGAGCTATCTATGTTTTAGTAGGTGTTACTGTCGTGATACTCGTCTACTTCGGCCTTAGAACCTGGAGGTAAGTGTACATTTTCATTTTTTATACATGTGTACCATCATTATGATTATCCTTTAATTTGGCAGCTTTCTACTAAAGCTTATTAAAACTAAAACGTTTGCAAATATTGTCACTACCGGTAGCGGTACCGGTAGGCCTACCGTATCAAATCAACGCCAATTGATAGCCTAGGTAATGGTTCTGTTTATTTAGTTGTGCAGCATCCAACTCAACAAACTACTACATTGTATGTGTTTAGACAGGGCCACATCAGATCGGACCGCATCGCCGAGTTCAGATTAGATGAACTATGTTTATTAGAACTTGGAATTTCCAGCACCAAGAGTGAGTGGCAAGACTCCCAAGTACCGTACCCAAGTACCGTATTAATACAGTACTAGACTACATATATCTAATTTATCAAGCAAAGTTGATTTCAGATATAACGTGCCCCGCCCCCTTCTCTCGAACTCCAATTCGTATGATTATCTGATACTAAGTATATGAGTCTCATATTTTATTAGAAATGGAATGCTATGCCTTTGGCCAATAGATCTAAAATAGAGTCTATATCTTAGTAAAGATCAAATATTTCCCAGTGTACCGGTACGTTTCTCATTCAATCAATGTGTGTAGATTGAAGGTAGGCTTTTAATTTTTTATGCACTTGTTTTCCTAATGCAAAGCTTCATGTAATATGTGGACATGTATTCAATTTTGGTTTTCACCCTAACTTTTAAGCAGTGTGATGGCCCTAGACCCCTAAATTCGACATGGCGACATGGGCATTTCTTAAATTCGACATGCGACATGAGGCCTAGTGACATGCGACATGAGGCTTAAAAAGATAGTGACATGGGACATGGACAGTTCTTAAAATCGACATGGGACATGAGCATTTTTAAGCGACATAGACATGCGACATGACCATTTCTTAAAATCGACATGTGACATGGGGACCCCCCCATCAAGGGCCCCAGTGTGCAGCCCCTCTTGAGGGGGCAAAATTCAGTGTGAAAAGTATCATGCATGCAAGATTTCCTACCAAAGAGTCAACACAAAAAGATACGCCCCCTCCCCCCCTAAAATGACCACTGTCGTTTGGGATATCACCACCCTTTATATCGGTATCAAGTCGTGCTCATACACCGTCAATGCCATCAGTAGGCTGGGCTGTTTAATAATAATTGCTGACTGGAATCTTGTCCAGCTAATTCCCTCTGGAAATATAGTTTACCACGGTAATACAAATTAAACAAGAACCTTCTACTTAATATTAAGTGTGTGTCTCTAGATTTAAGATGGGATATTCATTTGAATGGCCACGTGCTGTGTTAAGAATAAGGTACTTAGTTATATTGACCCACATTTAATCATAGTGCTTCTGTCTAGCCACAATCTACCCATATGTATGTACTTAGTTTCATCCCCTTTGTTGCTATGATAATCTATTGAGCCTAAACACCTGGTAGTACTCCATATTTATCCTCCAGTGGTCCTCCTGGAGGGGTGGTTTACTGACCCAGGCTCGTGGGAAGTCGGCAGGTGTGAGGGGGCACGGCAACAGGTGTGTCAACAAAAGTAACAAGCCTACTCATGTATAGTCTAGCCTCGGGGTTAGGTAGAGCACATGGGACTGTAAAGTAGGCTGCCGGGATGTCTTATAATATAGTTTGTGTAAAAGTACTTTATCAATCTACTAGTACCAGTATATTTGAAAAGACCTTTAATAGTAGCCTGTTTAAGCGCCGGGTATTCGTATTTAAGTGCTGGGGCGCCTATACAGGCCACTACGGTCGGGGGGGGGGGGAGTCCACATCCCCATTTAAAATCAACTTAAGGTTTTTCTCCTGTATTACTATCACAACGCGCAGGACTTTTCTCTGAAGGCAGGGGTAGACACTAACGCTGGCCCGGGAGCCCATGGCCCGTAGTTTTAGGTCCGGGCCCGTAGTTTTCCCCAAAATTATCTTGCCATGGGCCCGGGTGGCCCACAAGAAATTTGGCAACATATTTGAGTGGAATGTACCTAGGAAGCATAGTCATGTAATATGTCGTTGGAAAGAGAAAAACTTGAACAAATGAGGATATTCGGTCTTATTTTAACATAGATAAATCAGGAATATATTTTTTTTTCTCTTGGAAAAAAGTAAGATTAATTTCCTGGCCCGCAGCTGAAAATCCGGGCCCATAGATTTCTGGAGCTACGGGCCCGGGTGGCCCACAGTTGAAAAAGTTAGTGTCTACCCCTGTGAATGGTGACATTTTTTGCCCCGCCCATGTATCACCCAAAATGTTTATTGCATTACAACATGTACCGGGTATATGCTATAGACGACCCATACCGATATACTGAAGAGGTGGATTTGGGAGGGGGGGGGGTATGAACGTAATACGTAGGTGTTCAACACCTTCTATTTATATGCATGAAAGATACATGTACAGTTTCATGTTGAAAATTATGGTTCAGTCGTACATTTTGCATTATATATCATGACGCTCATTGACTCAGGGTTCCTTGGAACCCTAGAGTCTTAGGTGCCGCCCACGCAGGACGTTCTTTCCAAAACACTACACCCCTCTTTGTCCACGCCACTAGGCCTACTAAACCATCAATTTCAATATAAAAAAATACTAGGCCACTAAACAAAATGTCCAGCTACCTGCTGGTTCAAAAAAATATGAAAATAAAACAAATCATACATGAGTAATGGCCTAGTCAAATTCATGTCACAAAAAATCCTCATTTCCCTAATTCAGTGGACAAACTAGACAGTACTGGCATGGACAGCTCGTCTACTATGTCGTTTCAGTGTTAATCCAATGGGACGCAAAGAACAAAATGCTGTGAGACACTTTTTTAAGAGATCTGTGGACCGCCCCGCGGACAAAGTCGCCAAATATCGTCTCGCTTGAAACCACGCAATATCTTCGCCGTTTATCGTCCGATCGACTCGCTTTTTCGATAGGGACAGAAGGCGGTACATGCCCACAGCCTGCAACTGTCGCCCACACCCACCTGCACACCCACACCCACCTGCTCTCCCACACCCACCTGCTCACCCACACCCACCTGCTGGCCTGAAATGGAATAACATACATATATGACACATGACTTGAGGGTACTTTTTTACAAGGAATTCATTTCTGATGCCAGAATTGACCAATAAATGATTATAAGGGAGTGTTTTATCTAAGTACATGATAAGCTACAGATTCAGCTTTCCTGCACTGCACGAGATGACGCATGCGCAGTACAAAGCAGCGCACAAAATCAAAACAGACGAAGCAATTTCCCTTATTCGCGTCCAATTTGCCGTTCATAAAGCCATCTTTCCTGCTAATTAATGAGATAAAACATTATTCAAAGATTAATCCTAGTCACAAAGAACAGTACATGACCGATATTTTTTATTCACAGACATAAACACATACCCTAAGGAACGCCTCCAACCCTGAGTCATTTGTGGCATAAGCCACACGTTCAATTTTTTTAAACAGTAGACCGTTTAACCATGAGAAATGCCATCAAATGTTGGGAGTCAATATAACCAAATTCCCAGTACGGAATGAATAAAAGTCCACCAATGTCGGCACTAACTTTCTAGTTGCACCAGTCAGGATTTACATTCCACTCATGCCTCAAGTCCCCTGTGTCACCCCTGTATTGTCAGGTGTGTAATCTATAGCGATTTAGCAGGCACTCTTTGCTCATTCCACAGCCATAGAATCAACTTTAGCAGAATGACCCCCAACAGTAGGATACCACTACAGCGGCCACATTACACCAATAATCACCTGCACGTGTGAGATACCCGCCGGCAGTGGGAAGCATAACCAATGGGGTTAGAGGGGGGAATTTGAGCAGTTAGAAGCAGGGTAGAAATAAGTAAAAAAAAGTAGACTGGGGAAGCTCAGGCTTGTTGCACTATGAAACACTATGTAGTTAGCTAGCAAACAACACTGAGCAACGACCATTTTATAGTGTTACAGCTCTCTGGATCTGACTTGATTTTTTTTTGCCATTTCAGCAGTACTCGTGTTCAAATATTGTTAACGTGGCCAATAGAACCCAAATTAAACAATCGGTTCTGGGTGGGGCTTCTCTGTTCAACAGGATAGAAACAAGCAGAGAAGTTTATTATACACAACATGAAAACAGAATACTTCGCAAGTCCTCTAGTAAATCATATTCATAATTTAAAGAGATGTACAATAGCCATGAGTTGTGCAACCCCACCCAGACAGCGACCAGTATACTGCACCCCCACCCCCCGCCCCCGACTTCATCGAGAGCTGGTCAGGTGTCCTGGGGCCCGTATTACCATGCAGGGAGGCGCTCCTGTGGGTTGGAGGCCGTCCTATGGTGAATTGCCGCCTGTATTGGCTGAGAGCTGCTCTGATGGACCTGTCCATAATTGAGCGATAATGTGTGAATATTTAGGCAGGAGCATATGACGAGCTGCTTATGGTCAGGTCCCCGGGTGGGACCCGCTAGGGGTGCGCTGGGAGGGGGGGGGGGGCAGAACAACGGTGAGGGACATGAGGGCTGTTAGAAGTTACTGGTAGGAGATCATCTCCTTTATTGGACGAGTGGGCACATTTAAATGATCATCTTAAAGAGTAACACAAACAATGTAAAAACCCTATTGTGTTACTAGTCTGATGTGGCATCGACTGATTGACCAGGTAGTAATAGGGCACGTAGATACTGGTATGGGTCTCATTCTTTTTACATAGGCCTAGCCCTACATATACATTTGTACTGTACATACTAGTATGCTACACCGGAGAGGTGCAATTGAACCAGTACCCCTCGGTACCAGTATCTATTAATTTATCACCCGATGTACAAGCAAATGTAAATCGATATATACAGTTCATCGCGTTTTCTATAGAATTTATAATGTATTCCGAAGATAATTGCATGGGAATATACAATATAACAAAGCCATATTTCTTCTACTAAGCCCATACATGTACCGGCAGTAACGGTACATGCATTGATAAAAAATCGGTTTGATAAATGTGTAGAATGGATTAGACTGTATATATAACCGGGATTTCTACCTTCACCCTATCACATAGAAGTGTTCACCGTTGATGCCATGGCAAGTCTCCTCTCAGCAGCAGAAATTAATCAATGAATTAACTAATCAATGATTAATTCTGAACAAATTATTGTACAACTAAAGTTGGTGCTTCATAATTGTAACGGCACACATACCTATAGTTTGTCAGCTGTAATAATGTATAAAAGGGCACTGGTAATACTAGTTGTCACCAATGAGGAATGTACATAGGATCAACCTGTCTGAATCATTGATATAACGCTGAAAGGCCGTGATGTGATTCGTGGCTTTCTGTCTGATTGGTCCTATGTAAATGCAAATGGGCCATTCTCCATCACTATAGCTGAGTTGATTGTCTTCGTTCTGTGAACCTTTTAGGGGCTTCTCCTGTTGATTGTGGCAAATGCAATTATGTCACCACTCTGGTATTCTATCAGTTAGGTCTAACTTATGGCTAGTATTATAAAAACGGAGGGGCCTTTATATATACCCTTTTCGTGCCCCTACATGGGTACCCAATATTTTGACCATGTCGGCGTGTCGATTTTTAGCAAAAGGAGCGTGTCGCCGTGGGGATTTTTAGCTACATAAGAACTTAGAGAAAAAAACCTGTGGGTCGATTTTTATCTCCTTTTCCCCTGTGTCCGTCGATTTTTAAAAGGGCCGTGTCGCACGTGTCGATTTTTAAAGGGGCCGTGTCGCCGTGTCGCACGTGTCGATTTTTACCCATGTAGAGGCACCTTTTCGCCAGAGTTCTTCTGTATTTTGTGTATTTTGTGTATTTTGTTCCATACCTGTATGCCCATTCTAAGCCCGCCATGGCACGTCATACACGTCATAGCCTTCACAGCATTAGCCCCCCTCAAGATCCCCAAAGGAAATTAATAGCGCTCTCACAATTACATTAACACTTTAATGTGATGGATTGCCTTGACTGCCTAGTTTAAAATAGAAGTTAACATCACCGCTGTCAAACGCTATCTACTAGTAGTAAAAATCTAGTATTTACTTACTTAGAATGGAATAATAGTCCACGCTCTGTTATACATGTATATAGAGGCATTGTCACCTTGTTAGTAATAAAAAGTGCAGCTTTAAGTTTACCATAACAGCTACACCTTTTTGTAGCTACATTTGTATTTCAATTCAATATTAGCCGTACAATTTTATGAATTATTTTGAATAACCTCCCATATTATGAATCAGTACATTTTTTATATTACTATTAAAGGCCAAAAAAAGGTTTGTTTCAGGTCACCCGACCGACCCTATCAAAACAGAGCCGACCTTACGCTTTTTAATGCAATATTGAAGAATTTTTCGTATTTTTACCTTTTTTGGGCAATTTTAGAGAGGCTGGCTAGGGTAAATAACTTGGATGATATCTATTGCATACCAGCCTCGGCCAGCGACTATCCTACAAGTTGGATACATTAGTATAGGGCTTGGAGTCCGAGACTGATTGCATACTGCTATAACCGAATAGTCCGAGGCTATATATTGCAGGAGCCAGTTTCTAATTTACCATATGGCCATGACCAAAATAGTGAGCATGCTGCTGTTATGCGCTTCAGCCATCAAATAGTAGTGAATGTGGATCTGAAACATCTGGATCGCCATATCCTAACTACCCAAGGAACACATTTGCCTTACTCTGGTGCAAGCTTAGGCCAGTTTTCCATGTCTGTCTACCCGACTAGTGTGAGTAAAACAATACCTCGGTTATTATGTAGTGCTTATAACGCTACAGGTGTGAGGCCACATGTGAAGCCACATGTGAAGCCACATGCGAAGCCGCATGCGAAGGCACACTCAACCTTTTCACTTCTCCACGTCCCTGGAGTGGTCACAGCACCAGGCACCAGGAGCAAGGTTCTTGTGCTGCTCCTGCACCTGTTGTCTCACCATGCAGAGGCCCCTGGAGGAAAGATTGGTGGCACCCGCAACAAGTGTGTCCCCAAGATAACCTGGCAGGTGTCTAAGACGGGCAGGGTGTCCCCTCCCTCCTATGGGTGATCGGTCTCCTGGGGCCAGCATGCAGGTCTATCACCAGCCTTCACCCTGGAGATAATGCACAGGCTCTCTCAGGGCAGGGCCATCGGACACCCGAGCCCCTCCCTATCCTAACGCCCAACCGCCTCTCCCCCATCCTCAGGTGATGTCTATGCAGCTCCAATGCCGCTGTGTGTGTTGTCCTGTTGAGGGCACTCACAATTCGTGGATGTCTTTTTTACTTACCCGGATTTCCCATTTGGTGTAAATAGAGTAGGAAATCCCTAAGTAGGCATAGAGCATAACTTTTAGATCAGCAGAGGTATTGAGACATATAGGAGTCTTGCAATGCGAAGAAATCGAAAGAGAACCAAAAAAAGACCTGTTTATTAGACAGCTGTCCATAGACTGTGAGGCTATAGTGGTGTCTTCCTACAAGTACAACTTTATGCATTCACCAATGGTATAGAGATGGCCCTATGATATGTCCCATGCCTTCATAGACAGGAAATTAACAAGCACGGACCTGCAGAGAAGAGTATAAAAAGCTCACCAAAGCAGTCTCAGCCACAGCTCCCCTTTCTTTTAATACTACCAGGACGACATTTCCTGACTAATAATAGATGGCGTTCTCAGGCCATGAGCACTTTTAATTTAAGGAGGGCTAGATTTATATTTCACGACTTTTGATGGATTGCGGAGCTTGTAGATGTGATAGAATATGGATGAGGGTGGGCTGGTGGCTGAGACAGTGATAGGCCTGGAGGTGGCGGCTGGGCGGGGAGCAGCTCAGGGTGGAGCTGCAGGATGAGTAGGTGGGTAACTCGGCCCTCTGGATGATCAATAGGCTACAGTACCATGTAAGGGCACCTCTTCTCACCACCCTAAGAAACTCTCAGGTGAGAAATGAAGAGCTTTACTGAATTACAGTTCTAGGTTGTCATCGTTATAAGATAATAGCTCGGGCATTTTCCCTAAAGAGCTTTCTACTTCTTTGACTTTTTTTTAACCGATGCGGTAGGAAGCAGTCATCTCAATCAATTCTCCCTCATCTCATGTCGGTAAAACACTTCAGGTAACCACATTTAGTTGGTCTTTTATAAGTCGCCATTGCAGTTAGGCTGTAACAGAATCGCTGATTTTAAACCGTTCCAGTAATCGAGGTAGTTTCCTGTGGCATGTGAAGGCAATTGGCTTGAGGCATACACTTACTGATAGTTGAAGGCTTTCTGAAGGGAATAAGGATTGTGTTACAATGTGCTAAAATGTCCATTTCTGCAAAGAAAATTTGTGTTGGACGCAGGTATCAATATTGATACTATAATACCACTATAGTAGCTGCTTTATTTGACCTCCAACAGGCTTCTGTCAGTAAGGTGTCCAGGTGGAGCATTTTGGCGGGAAGTCCTGGGGACCCCACCTGACCCTGCGCCGAGTCTCATCCCGCCCCTCCCTCCCCGGAAATGCCTTTCCTCCAGGGTCGACCTTGGAGTGATTTGTCGCTGCCCGCTGTCAGACAGAAGGCTAGCCCCCCACCCATCTCCACCCACAGTACCTGTTCCCTTTCCCAATCAACCCCCGACTTCCGATTCGTTTCCCGCCACTAGCCAATTGTCGTCTGGGCAGCGCTAATCAAGAAAGGAGGCGATTTCCTCTGGGAGACACTTTGTAGGGTAGGAATCTTCTTCACTTCAAAATTAACCTCAGCTCTCAGGGCTACCTCATAAACCTCATGCCCACTGCCTTATGGCCCTAATATACTCTTTACTTTAGTTCTCCTCCAGGAAGGGATGGTTTGAAGGGATGGTTTCAGCTCAGCCCTCCTCCCACCTGAGATATATGTGTCAGCTCTGAGGGACTCACAAACTACACAGCTGAATCTTTAAGTAACATATGGCGCGAAATGGATCCCCCCCTCTGCGCCCAACCCCAACTGTGTGCTGAGACAGACAGAGCTACCTGTGTTATAGAGAGGGATAGAACCTTTTGTCTGTAGAAGGCATGTGTGTGTTTGGGCGGGGGGGGGGGGGGTCGTGGTTCCCCTCCATATTTAATCTCATGGGGTGGCCATAGACAAGGCAGAACAGTCGGCGTTACTGGAGGTGGGGACAGCCATTGTGATGTATCTGACCCTGCCAGTACTCTGTAACCAACCCCCCAATCTCCAACCCCCAACCCTCCCCTCTCTCGCGCCTCCTCCTGTGTCCCTGCAGGCCATATACAAGCGCCACCACGACCTATCACTTACCGGAGCAAGGGCGGCGTCGTAAAGCACTGCCACAAGGACGCACCTCCCCCCTTCCTCCCCGACACACACCACCACCCCATGGGTAAAATTAAAGGTTGTGGTTATGGGAAGGGAATCGCGTATTACCTTTACTAATCAAGTGGTGAGAGGTGTAAAAAGTGCTTGGAGGAGCAGAGGCCCGCCCCTTGCACACGACGTGCCCGCCGCCAGGAGGATGATTAACGGGGAGGAGGAGGGTGCTTTGTGGGCATGTGAATGACGACGGAGAGCTGCTCCAAGGCACTCAACCCCACCGTCTCCCCCACCAGTGAGTCCCCATACTGCTCGTTAATGCATCAGGCAGGCTATGATTTAATCATGGCCTAACGAGTAACGACTAATGAAACTTATCTTTCATCGGCAACTATTGTATATGGGCCCATATTAAGGGAATGTAGCCATGTATGGTGCTGGCTAATGGAAACAAAAATGCTACGTGAACATAGCGTTGATGTAAGACATACCAGCTAATGGAGCCCTAAGGGCTGACTATGGCCATAGGTGTGGCAATAATTAACGGATTATTGCCATTGGTAGAGTAGCCAGAAATGACACGGTGGTCTGTAATTGATGTGGGCCTTGTCAATTGTACAGGGGTCAACGATGGTTGCACCATTAGCATTGGCATAGTTGCCAGCAGCAATAGCCAGCACATTGGGCAACAATGACTGGCCATTGCCATACATGCAGTGGGTAGCAATGAATTTGGCCATTGGCATTGTTATAGTGGCCATTGTGTTATAGTGGCCATTGTCATAAATACAGCGGACACCAATGAGTTTAGCAATTGCTATTGGGCCATACATGTCTACATGATGATGGCCATTAGGCTTGGTAGTGGCACATTGGGTAGTAATGGCCATTGCAATATTCCCAGCATTGTTCTTGGTGCAGTGGCCTGCGATGACTAATTTCCTTGCTATTGGCTCAGTGGTCAGTGATGATTGCATGAGTATTGCTATGGCCATTTATTATCATTATCAGTTGCTATAGCACAACATAGTTACAAATGACCATGGGCCTTAGTATTGACACAGTGGCTATAGGGTAGATCGCCCATGAGATGAGTAGCTCTTCTGTTGGTACAATGAGTAACCTGGTATGTCTCAATCAGGGTACCATTAATCATGGGGCCAATATTCCATAGGGCTATTTTAGACATGGGGGCCGATCGTCCTCAGGGCCAATCATCATAGGGCTTATACTTTAGTAGTCCATGTACTCGAGGTACCAACAGACCTGCTAGTCATCTCATTGGCGGTCTACCATATTGCCAGACATGGCACAGTAGCCAGTAATTGATATGATTCAATACCAATGAATGGCACCGTGGCTAGTCAGGAATATCACTGTTTCTTTTCTTTGTACAGGCAAACAAACTACTTGGTACAATGGCCCAAAATAGATACAGTCTAGCTATTGGCATTGGCACAGTGCTGAAAAATGGTTGCGCCTTACCAATGGCATAGTGGCCTACAATGACTGGGTGTACGGTGGCCAGCAATAATGGTGACCCTTTCCAAATATTGCCACAGTGGCTCAGTGGATAGCAATTGCTTTATTGCCATCGTTGCAATGAGAATGGTCCGCCGTTGTTAGTACTGTGCCTAGCAATAACTATGGGCCGCCATTGCCATCAGTAGGCATTAACATAGAGTGCCCAGCAATGCCTTTTAAAGACGCTATTGGTACTTTATAATGTAGACTGATATTGCCCAACAATGACTGTATGGCATATTTGCTTAACATTGGCGCGGTGGCCAAAAAGTAAATGTTGTGGTAATAAGTTAACATTTTAAGCTTCCCCCTAATGAGTGGAAATATTTACCAGAACGTTATGGGTATAGAAATTAGGTCGATTATGTATTTCACAATTGGAACATCCTTTCATACACCTTACAGAAAAAAAGATTCAATTCCAATTTTTGTTTATAGAAATATGCAGTGCTGACTTAAATCGTGTTATTTCAGTAATGAACTTTTCTTTAGTACATGCATCATATATATTTGCCAAGTGTCTGGAGTTAAAATTCTGCTTTCAATGTAGTGTGTATCACGTGTCTGCATGTCTAATGGTTACCTAATGTGTCTATCACGTGTCCACTCTGCCCCCATACATGTTACACCGCTGCCTGTTAGTCAGATCCTTCTGTTATGGCATACCTTTTTGTGAAATCAGCTGGACACTTAACCTTTTCATCCGTCAGTGAATATGTCATCATTGATCTGGCTGTCTAAAACTAGACGCTGGCAATAATTGACTACATAGTCATAGATCTCACTATGTAAACGATATGGAACAAGCACTCGGTTTGTGGCAGATTCCTTTGGTGAAAGGTGGCTTCAATTGTACGTTTGGGGTATACTCTGCAAGCTTACTATAAAATTCTATAGGTCTTTTTTTCTTGACAGAGATACATGCCCTTATGCAATGATCAACTATCAACAACAGCCTATAGAGAGGGGGTTCCTTGTGTCCGCTAAGGTTCATATGTCTATAATTATGTTATACAAAAGGGCTAGATTAAATATAGTCTGGATGCGCATATATGCAGAATGAGCAAAACTATTATAGCCGAAAACATGTAGGCTATCTGCGCACACATTGGAAATTTGATCAATAACGTTTTCTTTGTTAAATCCTCAAAATGTATAACTCGATGTGAATGCAACTCTGCTGGCAGATCTGATCCTGTATTCACGAGGGGCAGTTGAGTGAATTATGGCCCAGTACACAATGAGTGAAGAATGGTGCAGTCGTATCTCATCATTATGGGCCTTTGTCTATGTCAATGCAAACCGTGATAATACTATAACATGACATTCCCGTGTTGGTTTTCATCGTGATGTCTGGGTCATCAGGTTTGATTAGCTTTCTGCTGACCTGGTTTCCTTTCTAATTGCAACGCATCCACAAATTCACACCCTAATTAAGAAAATTGCCCTTTTAGTTACGTCTTGGTTGTTCTTATGTCTGGAGTAATTGGTTATTTCTGTTATGATTCCTGCTTTCTAATTTTGACGTTCAAGTGCAAGCACCGAGCCTTGATAAGCATAGTGTGCATTCATCTTTAATATCAGTTGCTATATGAGTTTACCAATATAACTTTGATTTTCTTGAACTATTTTTAATCATGTGTATTGTGAATTGAAAAGGTATTAATAATAAAAAGTATTCCAAGCCTCCACACTATCTCCTTCTGTGCTCGTCAACCATTGTCCTTTGAATGTGCAAATATCTCTACAGTGGCACATGATTTACTAATGTTTGTAGAGACCTATGGTATAAACAACAATGTTAAATTGCTAAAGGGGGGGGGGGTGATGTATAGAACATTTCCTGCACATCCAAGTGGTTTACACAGAGATGGATCACCATCAATGTTAGCTGGTATAGAGGAATGTTCTGCCAAATCAATCACAGCAGCCCTCAATGTCATTGCTACATCAAAATGTTCCAACCCACGTAAATGCACGTTGAGACCAACAGTGTTTATAATATAGACTATGGCCATAGCTACATTGTAACTACAATGTATGTATATAGTATCCAAAGCGTATTATGATATATATATATATATATATATATATATATATATATATATATATATATATATATATATATATATATATATAGGATATTTACGAAAATATAAAATATGTTTGGCGTTGAGTGCATGGTTTGGCATTTTGGTTACCTTTTGTAAATGACAAGAATTTTGCATGTGCAACCAGACATTGGGACCTGTATTCAGTTAGCTGCCACGGCTAATGCCACTTGCCCTTTGTGCCCACACTGTTAAAAATCCCCCGTAGAAAAAACGGTGATTCACTGGCAACAATGGATGCCAAGCTTTCACCGTTTATTTTAGGGTCACCGTTTTTTAGACGTCACCGTAATTGTATACGGGTTTTCACCGTTATTTTTAAACAATGACTAAGGAGGCTTAATTAGCTATTGCAATGGCTCAAACTTTTAAGGAGTATTTCTTTTATATGGTGATTTGCATAGACAGATTATTCTGTAGTCATGATTATGTTCTCAATTCACTACAATTATTCCTCATGTCTGATTTGGCTGGATGTCCAATTCATAAAGACATCTTTTCGACTGGAATTCATAATTACCATGAATTAACCGGTAAGAGACATATATAAATGTCTCACATCACACTACCATTACAATCTACAAGCAGAGGTATGCTAGAATTGTTATAAAACAAGAACTCCAGCGATATCCATATATATCTTTCTCATTACCACACAAGAGGTGTCTATGGTATCCAAACTACTTGCTGGTGTCCCACAAGGGTTAATTATTTATTCATTATGAATATTTGATCAAGCTTAGGTCAAGACTAGAATGTTGATGCTTTATTGAAAAAGGTAATCGAGAACTATTTGATTTCTAATAGATTTAGTCCACTTTTCATTGTTGAAGCTTCAGAGAAATCTCCTCTGGAACTATGCTGCCACCTAGTTGGAACAGAATGAACTTCCTATACTACGGAATTTCACTGTAAAGGAAATAACAGTGCTTTACCGTAATGGTTTACGGAGGTTCACTGTAAAAGCAAGTGGGTTGACGCTGCCTCACCGTAATATCCGGTAACGGTGATGCACCGTTAAATTTAACGGTGAATCTCTGTATAATCAACGGTAATTTGTAACAGTGCAGGCCTGATGGGGATTGTTATTCAGCCCAGCTGTGGTCATTTCCCGCCCAGGGCATTCCGGGTCTTCAGTAAATAGCCTATTCGGAGGAATACCTCTCTATAAACGACCCCTTCAGCACCTCGGGTAGCACCTCCACCAACTATATCCTCTACCAAGTAAATATATATAGGCACCCGACTTTTCTCCATTATTGTAGACTTTTATAAAAAATCATCTAATGCTCGGCTGACTATAGACAAAGCCAGACAAACCACTGCACATGAGATATCAAAGGGAATGTTTTGTCTGGCCCTGTCTGTGGGACGAGGTACATAAAATAACACTTACGATTCTTAGGAGAAACCTGGAGAGGTGCTCCAATAGCAGTTTTCTTCTTTCATCTCCTAGATGTGACCACTACTAGTCACATTCTAGATTTCTGTTCAGATTTGATCACAATTGTAATGGACAAGTAGCATTATACATCCCTGTCCTCATGTCATAGATCACATTTCATATATCAAACCAGCAAAAGACTTTACCTTGTGTCAGTTAGTAGTGCATAGTATGGCTCTATCGGACGGTAGCCTACTTGAACAATCAATCAAACCCGACCATCTCAATTACCAGATCATGCTAGAACAGTGTTGGTGTAAATAGGTTGGGTCCATAACATGGGCTCTCGTTAGGGCCTCATGGGGGGGGGGGGGGGGTGAGTGGGTGATGGGGGGGGGTGATGGGGGGGGGGGGTGAATATGGGTTGGTGGATGGGTGGGGGTGAATATGGGTTGGTGTGTATATCCATGTGTATATGAGTAGGTGTCTCCCCCATGTGGCTGCGCCTGATATCAAATTGCCGAGATGCATCATGGGCATGGATGCAGCTAGCACTTATAACACCCACCTGCCGACTGGAAAGGGCCAAATAGATTACCTAATTATCCCAGTGATAATGTGTGCAATCCCTCAGCAGATGAAGACACATGACCCTCACAGAGGGAGGGATACGGGAGTGCCAGGCCAGATTGTATTAAAAAGAAGCCCCTCGATCTGCTGTGTAAACCTCTGCACTAATATGGATGTTTAATACATATCACTCACAATCACCATCAAGGGGTTGGAGGCAAGAGGACCGCTCAGGGACATATGGGAGGGTAAGCCCTGGTACTTGATCCAGCACTTGATCTCCTTGTCCAATGAAAAGTGTGATCCATCTTTTGGGCACAACTAGGTTGAGTTTATGAGGCAGCTCTGCCACGGAAGCCAGGGTTATAATGTTATCAGATTACTCATTACTGTTGTGGATGGCTGACAGGGCATTGTCAGTGTCAGGAAAACATGAGCCTATAATATGTGAGGGTATCGCTCACAATATGGAATTCCCATTACTATCACAGGGTTTTATAAAAGAATACATTCTAACAGCAGATACTAAAAAGTATGTTAAAGCTTTAAAATATTACTTGTTCACCCCCAATTTCCATCAGGCATAAGGGCAGGGTATTGGTCCATAGGTGGCTACAGGATGTTTGCATCCTGATGGTGTATGCTTGCATGCACGCCATTGTCTTTTTGTGATGGTTCATTACCTCATGGGGGAAGTGATTCTGACCACTCTGGTGATTTCTGGTAGGGTCAAGCGGTCGTCATGTGCCAGCCACAGCTGTTGGGAATCTGCTCCTAGCTGCTGAGTTGCTCTTAAAGGTACAGCTGCCCGCAGCCAGTCGGTATCTGAATGCCCTCAGACGTATACCATTTGAGAAGGTGGGGAGGGGGGGGAGGGGGTCAACACAAAATATCTTTAGCTGCTATGCCCATATACGAACCCTAATCCATTTTATGCACCATACTTGGAATTATCTCACAGCATAATATCATCACTATGACTTTGTATATGACAAATTATAGCCCCCATTACCTAGAAATTACATGATATTCACTTACATTCAGACTCACTGACTCCCAAACTCACAGCCCACCTGTTCCTTCCAAGAGTGGAATCAGTGCACCAAACAAAAGCAAAACCAAGACGCACCAAGCTTCCAGAAATAAAAGGATCACAAGACTAGACAGAACAAAACCCCGGAGGTCTGAATAACCCCTCAATCCCTCCGCTTGCCGAGGCATTGTTTTTAGTGCGACGAATTGTCTTTGAAGTCGCCCATGTCGATGGTACAGACTGTAAGAAAAGGCTATTTGGAAATCCATTCTCACATCCATTAAGGGAGTGGTCATTTTTTTAACAACAGGGGGGGGGGTTGGTGGATTTTCGCGCGAGTGGGTAGGAATTACGTGCGGCCGACCCCTTTGAGCTATAGTAACGCGCGGGCTTTTCCGCTAAAATTGGGTGTAATTTTTTTGGGCCCCCCCCTCAACAGGGGTCTAAATTTTGTTGCCCCCCCCCCCCATTCAAGGTGTCCAATTTTTTTCGCCCCCCCCCCCAAATCCACCAACCCCCCCCCCCCCCCTGTTGTTAAAAAATGACCACTCCCTAACATTGCACAAACGCGAGGACTATAAGATAAAAAGACAGGTGCTACTTGTAGCGATGTGAATCCGTACCAGAACTCAGTGACCCTGTCTGTGTGTAAGACCATGGAGGAAGAGATGTGACTAACTCCAGCACCTGTAGCATCTAATGTCAGAGTAGGTCCCTAGACTCCCTGTAGCAGCAGGTCACATCACCAGCGGTATCTTTATAATGCACTAGGATCACAATCTGCACTTCTGTGGCCGCACACTGGAGGTGAATAATACACGGACCTTTACATGGGTCCCGCCCTGATGGCCCTATCTGGGGCCTGCCTGCGGGAGCTGCAGCTATTTCTGCTTAATGCCCTGGAGGAGCCTCCAAGCCCCCCTGAGGGCTGCACCTTTTATGGTTGTGTCTCCGCCCTGTGCTATGTATGCAATATTCAGGGTCTATTTTTCTTTGCCAAGATATACTTGTGTTCTCCGTGGTTCTCTATCTATATGTTGCTTGTTATCGTGCCATTTGGCAATGAGAAAATAGCTCTCAGCAAAGAGAAATTGCTGCAACCGTGAATGTTTGATAAGTTGTAGGTAAAATAAATAGCTTGAAATGAATCACACTTTACCTTAGCTTTCTTGAGGGATGGGAGGCTGCATTACGCAGCGTTGTATCTTGTTTATATCAATATAATAGTTTACTTCGCCACCCTGCCCCCTGCCCCCGAGGGCCTAATCAAATTGGCCTTCCTCTATATGATAACACTGACATAGTAGATTAAATACTGTCCGCATCATCTGATATATAATGAGACTTGGGGACACCAAATGTCATCAGATGCAATAGTGAAGGCTTACCTAATGCAGGAATTGGTGTGAGATAACACGGATGGCTATGTTGGCTCTGATCTCCCAATGTTTAGGCTGATACAACACATAGGCTGGAAATACCTTTCCAGTGATCAACGGCCGGCAAGGACAGATCCAAACCCGTACCTTTCGATCCCTGCGTGTAGGTTGGTATACCAGTTGTGTTAGTGGGGACCTTCATGATGGGGGCATGAAGGAGTAGAATAACTTCATCGGGAGCCTTCCACAATACCAATGGGCATACCAGATTTGTATGAGGCGACAAAACTTGAGGGATCTCGTGCCTTACTGCTGTGATCAGTCACGTAGGCTGTTTGGCAACCGCTGCCCTGGCATGGGATTCCTCCTCAGTGAACCACGTCTGAGATATCAAAGGCCGTGGTTTGTCTGGCCCTGCCTACTATGGTACTCGCCCAGGTAGCTAGGACCAGGCAAATAAAAGAACACTTGCTATCCTTCGAAAAGAGTAGGGGACGTGCCCCGGTAGCGGTTTTCTCCCTCACCTCATAGATGCGGTCATTCATTTCATAGATTCGATCATCCATAGATGCGGTCACTGCAGTATTGGGCAAGCAGCATATAAATATCTGTCTTCTACTGCAAGGCAGACTACCACTATTTGTGGATGACTCCTTGCCAACTTGAGATGTCCCGTGAGGTACTTGATGTACGTCTGGACGTTAAACAAATCAATCAATCAATCAATCAAGTATGCACCCAATTGTCATTTCAAGCCAGATGCAACAGTAACTGAGCGAACTGAACGTTCCGCATTGAATACAGGGTTTTCGTATTATATGGCCTGTGGCATCACCATGGAGAGCATTTTGTGTTGATAGCTACAGGATAGATAATTGCATTGCAACACAGTTTTCAGTAGTAATGTCATGATATAAATGGAAAGACCCACTCTGCAGAGGCTGTGTTCATCGTACTTGATTCCCCAGTCATAGGACCCTGGGTCACATCACACGAGGCATTACAGCACACATATAGGTTTGCTGTGGATGTTTTTGTCAAGAAAATATGAGGCTCATTGCTATAGAGTCAGTTAAGAGTTACTGAAAATCATAGTACGCATTATTCACCCTCGTCTGACCCCACCAGTCTGCTGTGGTTAATTCTACTTACCCTTCTATAATCACCGTCTATCTATTACATACAATGTAACAACGGGGTGCAGTGGGATTGGGGAGGGCAAAGCAATTTGGACACAAAGTAGAGAGGGAATTCAACCCATTTGATTGAAAAAGCCTCTGTGTTACTAGAGTTTGATCGGTTGGGCAAAAGAACTCGATCAATATTAAAGTCTGAACAGCCTACTGCAAGTTTTATACCACCATGGTAGTCACCCATGCCTTCTCTCTACAAAATATCGGTCAAATAGCGTATGTTAAGTAGAGCATGGTAAGGGATGTCTGTATGGGTTTCACAACACTGGGAGTAACAATATTATATGTATGTACTGTTGCCAGTATGTATTTGTAAAGCAGCTTATAAGCCTCCCACAGGAGAGAACATGGTGTAATCAGCAATTTCTATGTTTAATCATAGGTACACCATAAGCTAATTAGTGATCCAGTTGCCTCCCAACAAATTACTGGAAAATAGATACAGATGCCCCCTCTCCTTTGCCGAGAAGTTACCCAAAGTTCTATTGTATGATAATAGGCCCATGTCTTTCTCTTTTCTTTTTCTGACCGGGTCAAATTTCCGCACCAAAAACACATAAAGCCCATACGGCCAGTGGTGTAGGCACCACACGTGTTGGGACATATGTCTCCCAGGGCTGTAGATCAATTCCCACCGTCTGATGAGTCTGTGGTACCATAGGGGTGGGACACAGCTGTATAACCTACACAACCATAGACTGTCTCTTATGGTGTGGCTAGCTCCACTACACTGGTAGTGATGAACATAGCTGGTTTCATACCAACTTCTTTTCAGTTGCCATTCATTTTCGGCATCCTTCTTTCCCTGATCCTTCTTTCCCTACAGCATGTCATCGCTCTCATCCCCATCACTACCGTGTGATAACACACAGCATGTGTGCATAGTTCTGGTCCCAAAGACCGCCCTGTGGTGACACACATCACGTCATAGTTCTAGTCCCCATTGCTGCCCTCTGGTGACACACAACATGTCATAGTTCTGGTCCCCAACACTTCCCTGTGGTGACACACAGCACATCATAGTTCTGGTCCCCATCACTGCCCTGTAGTACATGTAACACACAGCACCTCATAGTTCTGGTCCCAATCACTGCCCTGTGGTGACACACATCATGTCATAGTGGTGGAACTCAACACTGCCCTGTGACGACACTCATCATGTCATAGTCCTAGTCTCCGTCACTGCCCTGTGGTGACACACAGCATGTCATAGTTCTGGTCCCCATCACTGCCCTGTGGTGACACACAGCACGTCATAATTCTGGTCCCCATTACTGCCATGTGACGACACACAGCATGTCATTTAGTTCTGATCTGAGCATAATAAGGTGGTTCACAGCACATTTGCCACCCAGGAGAACAGAAACTGACTATACACAAGCCCCTGCCACGTGGTGGTCTATGCCCTGGGTGTATTACCAGTCCGATAAGCTTATTGACTTACTCTCGAGGTTTGCTTTTTTAATGATGGCCAGATATTGAATTTTAAGGGGCCGTGACATGACACGGTGTAAAGTCCGCACATGCCTTGTTCACTTTGTAGGCGCTAAACTAAACGTCTAATCATGTAAACATAGTGAAAAGCGTTCAATATAAGGATAGTCAAGCGATGAATAGATATGGAGACACTCCCAGACAATGCTTAAATTATAAATCATCTTTCTTTCTTCTGTATCGACATCAGGTCAGGTCTACCTTTGTACTTGAATGGAGAGGGTCTTTCTTACAAGCCCCAGGTGAGATACTCCTCATGGATATGGGTCTGAAGTTGTCGGACACATTTTGACTCTGATAATCTCAACTATCTTTAGGTTTAGTTAACGGCACCTTTGTTTGATGAGAGGTCCTAGATTAGATACATTATCTTATAAGTCACAAGTCGGAACAAAGGGTGAGTCCCGGCTGTCGAATAACAGGAGAGCCTTGTTATTAGTAGGCCCCCTATACCATTTTCTGTTTCTACAAGTAAATTTGAAATGTAATATAAAGTTTTGAAAAATAATGGGATGTAAAACAGTGCTCTGCCTACATGGAAGCTACGCTCTGCTCTGTAAGTTCAACTTTCGCCTGCAGGCATATGTACGGCTTTCACTGTTTCTCATAGCCTTTAAAGATCTTCTTTCTTTTTTAACCTTGCCGAGCTAAATTAGCTTCGTTTTCTGAGCAGGAGCAGTCCCTATATATTATGTGCCAGTATAGTTAGAAAGTCGGTCTTTTTATGGCATACTAGCACCTGTAGTGTCTGTTTTTACCCTTGATCATATCATATTGGCACGATCAGTCTTAAATTGGGGGGACCTAAGCTGGATCATGTGTCTTAACAAATGAACTTGTTACAATCATGCATCATGCCTGCGAGTATTAGAGTATAGGCCATGTGCAAGATTTATTTTTAAATTTTGCAAAGATTAGATACACAATTGATTTAAGCGTCATCCCTTACTGTATTCTAATTTAGACAGGTTCATGGACCCCGGGCCTCTGAAGGCATAAACAGTAAATACATCTATGTATAGACAGTGATGCCTCAAAAAGGAATTCTTTTCACGGTTGGGAAATCAAGTATGAGAAATACAGCAGAAGACATTGTCGGTACCCCAAGGTCTCATTAGTCTGCTTACTGAAAGCAAACAAAACCCTGCCTTGGAGACTTGGGTACCGCGGCCGACCGGCCATGTGGTCCTTGGTGTGTTCACTCAAAGCGTTATCAGACAATCCACTGGCTGCAAGTGGCTGTGGTGGATGAGGGTGTGTTCTTTGGTCCTCGACTTTGGATCCCTGGATCTTAACACCAGGCCCACTCATCGACACAGTGCTGTTCCGGGTCTACACAGTGTAAACAGTGTCAACATGTATAATCTACGCACTCTTTTTTTTTTAAATTCTTTCTTTTTTTTGGGGGGGGGGGGTCAGGACTCTCGAACTACTGTATTGTTGATAAGAACTGCCCTGAATTTACATGATTTTCTGGGCAAGCGTTTCTTTATCTTATTTACCAAGCAAGCCCACGCATATGACTGTGTTCACGATGAAATGGTTAGCATATAGATCATCATCCCCACAATTTATAATTGCTATTTCAAGTAGAGTTTACGGATGTATCACTTCTAACTTTTCTGAGACAAGGTTAATACTTCACTATGACCCAAACAGGGTATATCAACTTCAGTGGCCTTAAATATATAAACATGGCAAGTAGGCGACCAGGGACACATAAACATAGGAGGGCATATCCTGGAAGGGTAGGATCACTATATCCATAATGAGCTGCCTTTAGAAATGGGTTATCATATTCCAATATCCGCGTGTGAATCTTCTTATTTCATAATGTATAAGTCCACTATCATGTCTCGTGATTCAATTAGTAAATATCCAAAAGAACCCCCCTATAAACGGACATGTGTGCAACCGTTATCTGCATCAACTAACGTTAACTGCACTAATGCACATAACGGCAGACCTACCAAACGTTATCTGCATCAAACCAACGTTATGTGCATCAATTTATATGTATCAAAATGCCGTTATCTGCATCAATGATCCCTGATGCTTTTTGTTTTCCAGAACTTGAAGAACTTTCCTTAAAATGGCCCATTTGACTACAACCATCAAAAGTCGATTTTTTCATTGGCCAATTTAGGGGAGAAAAGTGTCAAATATTGCAAAAAAAAAAGAGTCAATTTCTTTTTACAAATTGCCAATTTGCTGAGAAGAGAGTTAAAAATGGTGAAGTAGTCAAAAAAAATTAAATGGCCAGTTTGGCAAGAAAATACCAAATAAACTGATAATAATTAGATTTTCTAGAAATGGCCAATATGCCGGGGAAAGTGCAAAAATAAAGATGAAATCTTTTAAGAAAATGGTCCATTGAAATGGTTATAATAGCATCAATGCTTTTATGAGGTTGTTACTGCAGATAACGTTATCACATCAACCCATATCTGCATCAACAACCTTTGACTGCATCAACATCAATTTCACGATCTGTGCATTATAGAAGTACAATATACCTATGGCACATATTTTAAAGAATTAATTTTGCTTGTGCACATGTATATATTGCTTTTTGCCCATTAAGTAATGGGGATATATATATATATATATAGTTGAATGAAATGGTGGCATTTTCCCCCAAAATCGTGCTTTTAGACCTCAAAAAGTCAACATTCTTCCCAAATAGCTGCTACTGCAGATAACGTTGATTGATGCAGATAGCGGTTGGATGTGCCATACACTGGTACTGCAGATAACGTTAGTCACTACGGAAAACAACTGGCTGCTTGATGCAGATAACGTTGGTTTGATGCAGATAACGTTTGGTCGGTCTGCCGTTATGTGCATTAGTGCAGTTAACGTTAGTTGATGCAGATAACGGTTGTACAACATGCTTGCTTGTATGTATTGATAAACTGACTGGGACATGGTCAATATATCCTTTATACATCACCCAGTTTACACTTTTAATAGGTATCCCCACCAGCATTCCCATAAATAGAAGCAAACAATAAATTGTAACTTACCTTATCAACCCCACCCTTACCTCTTCACCTTGCCTTATACCCTGAAATACCCCCTTTGCTGTCCCCTACCCTTTTCTGCTCGTGTGAGTATCGTAGATGGTAAGCAAACATGAAAAGTCATTGTAAGATGTGGTCGAGTTGTACCCAGACTAGAACCGGTCAGGTTGTGCTACTACGAGGTACTCTCGTCATCAGTCAGGGAGCGACTCATTACTGAACTACTCCATCCGACACGGCCGTAGATTAGGCCTCCAGGGACCTCAACTTCTCGACAAGTTCTATACGGTGTTCTTCTCCCAGTGGTAACGCACTGGTTTTTTTTTCGCTGAAAAGGTTCACCCTTTTCAACAACACCCACGCTCCATTCGTTAAATGAGGGGGAGACAGATGAGTAAAGATGCAGAATGAACTACAAAATTTGGGATCCTGCGAAATTTTCCCTTCCGACAGTGTGAAGTCATACTTGATCAAGAATGCACAGCATTTGCTTTTCCATAACACCTATATTCGTCTCTCTCTTAAATGGCTCTTCCAATAATATAGGAATAATTAGCACATACACACGAGCGTGCCATATGGCATTCAATAGGTGAGTTCGGTAGCAGGGTTTTATTGACCGGATCTACCATCCTGCCTACTCCCCCAGACCATCCCTCGCAAAGAACAAGCTTCAGTAAAACTTAGCTGGGTCTTTGTGAGGGGTGGGCTCAGGTAGTAAGCAGGCTGGTAGATCCGGTCAATAAAAACCTGCTACCGAACTCACCTAATGTGTGGTATATGTATATATATATATATATATATATATGAAGTAATGTGTGATATATTATTTATGGGTCATTGTAATGGCGATGCTGGTTGTCCCTGTTTAATGTGACTCAGTCTGACCCTCACCGTGGGCTGACAAGGTTTATGTATGTATACACAGTCCCCGGTGTGTTTGACCCATATCCAGGACTCCATTACAGCAGACAATATTATAACATGATGGTGTTTGCCATGATCCTGCCCGCATGCCTCTGTGAGTTATAAGCAGGCTGGTCATTGTGTTTGTGTAATTACACATGTAGGCCGTATATGAATGATACATGCAGACACCCCAACCTGCTGTTCCACAGACCCACATGGCCGAGTTACTAATTGCTACTCATTAACATAATAATAGATACAAAATGTATATTGGTGCCGGGTGTGCATGGTTCTTTTGTCACGTGTGGTGCCACCTGTTGGGGGCTGAGGGCATCATTACCTGAAGGTACCCCCCGGGTTACCCCCCTCCCTTTCAATCAAAAAAGAATTAAATAACAATTTCATAGACATTTCAAGGTGAGTGGACGTGGCTTTCTCACCAACTGGGGTTATGGAATCAAATTTATATATTTATGTAAAGAACTGTCCCTGCAAAAAGCGACCGGATTATCGAGGGTGTCGGATCGTTGAAGACCCGGATAATCGATGCCTGAATGTAGTAAGATTTGGTGGTAAGAGTCCGCTTAAAGGTGGAGAGGGAAGTAGACCACGCTCCTGTGTGTCAGGTGAATTTCATGTGCTAGCCGGTGTATATGTCAGCTATTTCTAGGGTGTATTGGTCACATGTTGGGTCACATGTAGTAAGCATCATTGTTATATATAGTTCCACGTGTGCCAGTCCACGTGGAGGAAGTAATATCGTGTATGGTGTTTCCATAATGACTCACTAAAGGAACAAAGAACCTGACACATACAGTATATATACATGTATCTACAGTCGGGGATAAACATGTTAAACAAGATACAACCTATAGCATTCTCATTTTCTCATTGCTGAAAATTATCTAAAAGCAAAGTTTCTCGCCCGGGTGTGCGGCTGGCCCTTTGACAACCCTTACCCTTGGTGAGGGGGATTTAGGTCAGAAGTGACCCTTGCTGAGGGGGATTTCGGACAAAAGTGCCTAGGTTTTAGCAATTTTCCCCGAGGAGTCGGCCTTGGTGTCAGAATTTTGGTCAAAAGTGACCCTTGCTGCAAAGAATTTTGGCAAAATGTGACCCTTTTTGGTGGGATTTTGTTGAAATCTCCGAAAAGTGAACCTTGGTGAGGGGGATTTTGGTGGAAATTGACCCTTGGTGAGGGGGATTTTGGTGAAAAGCAGACCCTTGGTGAGGGTGATTTTGCTCAAAAAGTGCCCTTCCCAGCCGCACACCTGTGTATACAAAATATATGAAGTGCCCCCCCCCCGGGTTTCTCGATATCGTTGGAGCCTTTATCATCTGATAAATGTAAAACGGCCGTTGCTGTAAAGTAATGGCAATGATGAAAGAAATACACTTCCCATAGATGAGATCACCACCACTTTCCATAATAACACCCTAGGTATATGAGGCAACCAGTATTAGGAAACCCGAACTGAATTCAGCTTATAGAATACTACCTCTGGTATTCATGTTCACTGTCAGGTTATCTTTGGCATAATTGGTCTGATAAAAATACCTTCCTGGTAAAAATGGCCTCATTCCTGGCCCACGCGATTGGAGGCGTTTTGTGGTGACCTGTACCACCACATCCGCTCCACGTTCTGCTCAGTGCTATAACGAACTAAACAAACATGTTCAGGTATGATGGCTTCCACTGAGGCATTAGTATTTACCTGGACTTTTCTTTGCATACTTAGTCATACTGTACTGTCTATGGTCCTATCTATGTTATTGCTAGTCCAATTATAAGACTGGCAATAAGGTTAATTTATTTGCCAGCAGTATAGGGATGCAGCTAATACTGCTATACCTACCTTTACAAGTACTTTATAGCGTGTCGTGAAACAAAGTTACAATGCTAAAGTACTAGCATCTCCGTTCTCCACAATGTAGTGGAGAAACTGGATGGTGCTCTCCATGGCTCCGTTCTGCACTGCGACGTCTTAAACAAATAGCTGTGAAACCAATATTTAGATGTCCTTTAAATTTGATTAATCAATAATTACATGGAATAAATCCTAGTTCCTTCACAAGCGGTACCTTGCTTGTACACATGTATCTTACTCAGTACTGCCCCGTGGGATACACCCAAGGTACCGCCCATGAAGAACTGGTTGTTTGGACCTCTGTCTTTCTTCATTGTGAGGCAAGCCCTCCCCATCCTGATCACTATAGGTATTGTTGCTGATACATGTATATATCTTGGGTTCCTGGGTAAAGTAGATCCGCGGCGCTGGTTGCTGAAGCATCAGAAATGTATGCAGGATGTGGCATATAGTACCAGATGGGGCATGCAAATTGGCCATGACCACTGCAATACCAGTGATGGCATAGGGTTAGTTGTCTAAGAATCAAGATGGGCGTTCTTGATCTTATAGGATCGGGGCAAACCCCGTGTTAATTATCATTGATATCTACAACAGGTATGTTCACAGGTTACACTGGTAATAATTCCTTAATTTAAGCAGGTGAGATCTATGTACAGAGTAAGGCAGCCCTCGCCTTGGTAGCTTGATAAGAAAGAGTGGAGCTGGGACAGGCTGGTACACAGGTATCTGATATCCCTGCTATCAGGCCCACTGATTACACTTGACATACCACAAACACTCTGCTGATTAAGGAAATATGTGTTTGTTACATGTATGCAAGTGCATTATTTGTTATGTTTTCATTGAACATTGCCATCTGCCAATCAGAGGCACACTTTGATATTCCCTACCTATCATAATGTTAGATTACCAGTAATACAATTTAGAGGGCATAGGTAGTCACATTCTTATGTGATAAGTGTAAGATGTGCAATCAATTTATTCACATATTCACGATACCATGGAATTGTGCAAGATAGAATATGTTGTATAATGTACAGTTCCATGGATATACATTGCGCCCTCCAAACTATGAAAGACTGGACATGCAAGCCCGAGCTACTTTCATGATGTATTAGAAAGTTTAAAGCAATTAATCAAGTCTTTAATATTAATACTCTGAGCTCATGCTAGATGTCCATCCATTATCACATGATGCCTTATCAGACTAGTGTTCTTCATGTGTGTGCTATGGGGGGGGGGGGGGGGTACAGTACAGACATGACCACGGACATACTCTCCTTCCCAGATCCTTCCACAGAAAGGCTCTGGTAACCACTACTATGACCTTGAACTTGGATTTAGCTGGAGTTAGGCGGTCCCACTGGTAGCTTAGAATCAGTGAACATGAACCAGAATGCATGGTGGGAGTTTCCCCAACATACTTTTTGTTTCCAGTTACGGTTCCAGTTCCTGTTCACTGGTTCCAAGCTACAACAAGGTATTGCCCAAACCCAGCAAAAGTTCGAGTTCAAGGTCACAATGGTCTTTACAAATGCCATTCTGGTGAAAGAAGCGTGGAACACGTGTACCACGGACAGTGCTATAGACCCATGTTTACATGTGCACACAGATCCCACCACGCACGGCCGACTCATGATTGATCCACGAGCCCCAGGGAGGTGCCCTATAGTCACTGTGTAGGCCGCGTTCACACCAACAAGCCATTATACATACATATAGAATACAGGGTGTTTCTAGATACACTATGGGGCTTAGAGGTGAGGCCTCTGATTGATAAGGAATGTGCATGTTGTGCGTTATTAGATTGTCACGATGGAGAGTTTTTAATATGAATCGGCGTTGTATATTGAGATGACTTGTACAGATGATGCGCTCTGCCAGAATGTATTGCATTGCCACCTTTCTTATAATAAAGCTCAAGCCCGAGAACCTATTGGCTAGCCTACTGTTTCACATCAAACAGATTAGAAAAGATGATGCTGACCGTATACGGAGACAGTAATAACTCAATTCATTCGCTCAAGACCGACATTTTATTTACGGCATATTTTATACGAAGAAGTCATTGGTTGTTTTTTTACTGAGTGTCAAAAAAAACAATATTACAATACGATTACAATATAGATATTTCCTATTATGTGGTAAAGCGTATATATGCACATCGAGTATTGAATCCAAGTCGTTCTATGGCCCATTGACCTCACCTGTATGTAGCCTGGACGTAATCGTTATTTTATGACGTTGGATACCATGAAAGTGGACATGTGTGTCCATACAGTCAATATGTATGAACAATCGACAACGAGCACACATGTATCAGCCTATTTTGAAGGATAAAACAATCTAATTGAATCAATCGTATAGAAAATCTAAGTGAATTTCCAGTGATAATTGAGTGTCAAGTTTGCTGGAACTGACCATACGAACACCTGTTACAAACTTTATCTGTAAACGCTATACACGTTGATTGCCATCAATACAGAAATATTAAACCAAAACGACACTGCATGCAGTTGCATACAAGTCATCTTATTCAACGGTGGGTCCAGTGGGGCCCCCACTGACTGTTATAAAGGGTAGGTGTGTCTGGCAGAGATGTTACACCTCCTGCCCTGTGTGAGTTAGGACAGACACACTGAGGTTACTCCCCATCCCTCTACTTCCCTGCCAAATGATCCACACTAAGTAGGGGTGCATTTGGTAGATGGTTAGCACTTCCGCTTGCGAGTTGTGAGGGCCCAGTCCACGTGTGCCCAGTCAGGATTGAGCTTTTCCCCCGCAGTGGTGTAGGAAAAGGGGGGGGGGGACAGGGGGGCCCGGGCCCTCCCAATCACTGAGGAGGGGGGGGGCTGAATATGTTTGCGCCCCCCCCCCCAACATTTCTCAAGACCTGTAATATGATACACACAGTTTTCAATCCTTTACCCTCCCGCAGAGGGAAAAGAGGGGGCAGAGGGGGCCGGGCCCCCAAATCAGAACTAAAGGGGCTCAAATACTACTTTTCCATACAATCTAATATAAGGGTGTATATGATACATCATGCATAAAAAACTATACTTTAAGTTGGTTGGAGTGGGCCCCCCTTGCCCCCCCCCCCCCCCCCCATGAAGATTTGCTGCCTACGCCTCTGCCCCAGTCAGGATTGACCTCTCCAGGATTGATCTTTCCATATGTGTCATGCTACAAGCTGATGCTGATCCACAGTATAGGTGATTTAGAATGTGTGAATCCCTTTACAAAAATATATTTACATACATATTTGAAGCGTACTTTCTAAGAGATAAATTTCAACCTCTCTGCATGAAAACCGTTTATAACCAGGGACAGTTGCACATAGTTAGCAGTTACAATACGAATTGGCACATGTATTGCAATAATATCTGTACCGCTATATCTGTGAGCTACAGCTCCAAATGGCACACATTGATAATAATGGCACTTGAGAATAACTTCAGTTTGAAATGCATATGTATCGCGATTGATGAATATCTCAACAATTTCAGGATGAAAGAGGATGCAATTCACAGAGAATGTAAATATGTCTCCATTGAAGGCTTGGTAGGAAGTAAAATCAACCTGTGCTGTGATATGTGAGATACATAATGTGTTGGTGTATGAAATATCATTTTTGAACATTGAAGGAAAATGCCCCTAATGGTGTGAACACAGCCTAATACATGTACATGTAGTGTAAAAGCTGGAGTCAGTAGACGATGTAGAACTAACAGGACAGGGGGTCGGGCCCCCAGTGTGTGCCCAGGCCCTCGGGGCCTCCCCCAGCCCCTCAGTTGCCCAACATGACTACAAAAGCCCCTGGACATTGTCCTGTGGGGTGAAGGGGGAGGAAGGGGGTAGCAGGGCAGTGGTCATACCATTGGGACCACGCCTAAATCAATGTTTAACAGTAAAGGATCTATACAGGAGTGGCATTCAGCAGTCCATAAAATGGTACTTGTACCGGAATAGAAGCTCGAGAATGTCTGGTATATATAGAAGCTTAGGTGCCTCCAAAACGCATCTGATCAATCTAACTGAAGTGGGCACACGTATCCGTATACAGATTTGTCAGACCAAATAACTAATCTGTATTCAAACTATTTTGTCATATAAATGTACCTTTAGGCCAGAGCATAACAGTCACAGGCTAATTGTAGTTTGTACTTCAAAATCTGAAATTCGGGAGCTGAAATTGTATTACCTGCACAATACAAGGAAATGCTCGAGAGTTGGCATATTCTAAATTCTCCTCTGGAAAAGACATCTCACAAACAACAGTATATATGTATAAGTTAATTGCAGTCCTCTATTGTACCTTGATGGAACTGTTAGTCCCCGAACATGACCCATCCACACAGGAAATCTAAAAGTCCCGGCCCTTATTCTGAAGTGGCTATCCCAGGTTTGTCATAGGGACATTGGTCAGACATGACCAAGTGCTATTCAAAAATGACTGAGGCATACCGGGGTAATAACATATGACTAATGCCTTACTCAAAACGGCTTAGCATAAAACTCATTTAAAATGGAGAAGACTAAGGTCAGTTTGCCAGTACTGACCAACCTGACAATATCAACTAACCTAGGTTGGTCGTCCAGGGAGCCAAAGAATTACTATCTTGGTTAGGCTATAGTGACTGCGAGATTAATCGTATAGGAAGCCAAAGAACATCAGTGCAGTAGCAAAACGTTAATCCCAGAGGTGAGTTGGTTTAGCTGGTTCTCACCCAGATGTGGCTCCCAATTTCCATATACTACTGACACCTCCAATTACAAAAACGTACTACATGTAGTAACCATAAAGGAGTCGGACCGGACACCACTGACTGCGTCACACGTCGGCCAGCTTGTCATGAGAGTACTACTCGTGACCTGATTAACCTTGATAATCTTAAAAAGGGGAGGGTGATTAATTGATCAGAGATGTCAGGCCAAATAACTAATAAAAACATTCGTCCTCTCCATTGTCGTGACTAAGAGGGGTATACAGATAAGAATGGTTGATCGGGGAAATCTCAAAGAAGGGCTGACACATTGCAAGCAGGTTCCTGTTATATTATAGGAGCCCATCTATAAGGAACCCGTCTCCGCTATGGTTTCGATTTTCGTTCTCTTATAATATCTTTATAGTAGTGGCTATAAGGAATTTTGCTTAAAAGGTGCAAATTTGTCTGGTCCTTATAACATGGTTTTACCGGAATGAGATGAATGGTTGCCGGGCTGGAAGAAGAACTGCCACCAGACCCCATCCATCTGTTGCATGCGGAACGCTTTAAATTGGTCTTCTATAATCTAATCTACCGACCACTATCTCTCTTTATCACCACCACTTGGCTTGGAGCGATATACGCAAGATGGTTGAATCAGGTTAGCATATAGAGAAAAAAAAAGTGATAGAGCCGGTCGGTGCTTTCACCAAAACGACTGTCTGTGGGCTTAAATTATTATAATCTAAAAGGCCTAGATTCGAGACATAAACATTTATCATGGATTGCCTGTGTATTTTATATGGCATTGTCTGATATAATCTACGTGGATTTTAGAGTCTCGACATCCCATTGAGATGTAGTCAGGTCTGTGCAGGAAGGTGGGATGATTGTATACAGTATTACACCCGGTATTTACAGGACTCTCCTTCACTTGAACAGAATTACTGGACATTGAGTGTGGATAATGAAACATAAATTGGCAGATAAGGGGAATTGTTTTATGACTGCTTTGATGCGTACACCTTTACGGTGCTAACACACACACAGCCGGCGATCACTACCACTTGGCGCCTTTGTTCTTCTGGACTATACTACTCGAGACAAGGAGAGAAAATATGGGCATGGTCTCCCCTTCTCACCCTCATTTAACCCACGGTGGACGCATGTGAGACTAAGGCTTCACACCTTGGGTACATGTATATTGAATACCGAAGGTTAAGTCAGATAGACAAGTGTTATGAAAGGGTATTACAATGAACCACAGCAGACTGGTAAGGCGACTTTGGCTTCGCCCTCGTCTGGCCCCACAAGTCTGTTGTGGTTAATTCTAATACCCTTTTATAACCATTGTCTATCTGTTACGTACCCTATATACTCTGTCCACACCACCCTACTCTTGCTACATTACTTATACCGTAATGGTCCGTTTAAGCACAGGGGTCTCAAATGAGCGCAGGTCTAGTTTTGAGCGCAGGTCTGGGACACCCATGTATATCCCCAAATCTCCCTTTAAAAGGGTAAGCGCAGGTCCCTGTAACAGGGTCTTGAAATGTATAAGCGCATGGGCGATTAAACTCAGGGTAACCGGTTACCTTATGTCCAAAGTGTGTATTAATGCACGTACAGCCATTACAAATGCCGCCACACTAACCCGCCCAGCAAAAGCTGTGTTTCTGATATTAAACCTGGATGGCTACATAAAGTGGACTTTTCATGCTTTATTTGACCACACTACTGTCCATGCCCACCACACAAGGTATAGCTAACCTGCTGTATCCTGCTATCGCAAGGCAGACTAATTAACACTAAAAAGTCAACACCATGTAATTGCTCGCCTTAATTATGCAGATAACACCCCGCCCACTTCCTCTGCATTCCACACACCACCCCAAGCTCGCCACTTGTACGAAGTAGAACACAGGGAAAAAAACACGTGATGGTATGGTGAATTACAAGGCGCATGTAGTACCTTACCACGTTTTAAAAGCACCTGGCTTGGCTATATATAGTATCGCTACCAAAACGCAAGCAAGCCAAACCGTGGAATAGATGCTTGCCATCGACCCAGATAATCTTCTCCTTTGCCCTTATACCCACTCCCGCCCATTATCACCCTGGAGCGGGTAATTGGTGGGTCGTTGTGGCGGTATAATGGTGGTGGGTGGCAGGGAGAAGTGGGCCTTAGTCTCCCACTGAGAGCTGCTCTAACTGTTGGGATAAAGGTCAGTTATCTGCCTGCTCAGAACTACTCCTACCCACCGCTCGGGGAGTTGTTGCTGAGCAGCTCACCTTGTCTCCTGTTGCTGCCGTTATGAGCTGCTCCCCTCCTGGGCCTGCCTATTAACAGCTGTCTGCACGGCCCCCAGCGCCACAAGTGCTACCACCAAATAGCAAATGAAAATGACACCAGAGTATTAAGCTCCTCCAGGGCCCCTTCCGTTCGCATGTGTACTATCATTAGGCTGGTCGCCCAGGTATAAGAAGGGGTGAATGGTGTCGGGCTCGGTGACATTTTTAGGCCTAAGGGAAGCGGGGAGGATAGGTGTTGGTGGCGGTAGTAGTATACGGAAAGGGGGATACGTCGCAGGCACATGCTATTATAGTCAGTTTACTTTTAGTCTCAGTCTCCCCTTTTAAAAGGCAGGCATTTCCATTAAAGGAGCGTGGCTAGACGGTAGCTGAGACAGTCAGTGTCGTGAGGAGATGTGTCTAGTACCTTCCAGAATACTAAAGGGTGAAAATGTGAGGAAGATAGACGAGTCATATAGTGGGATTGTTCCTATAAGGCAACTGTACGGGAGGTCTTCTGTCTTGAAGCTGATAAGAAAAGGCAATGTGGATAATAAATTGACCCAATATTTCTACGGCCTATATGATAGATTACATATGAATGGGCATTGATGCTGGCTTATTGTATACCGTGGTGAACAAAATATATACGATTAGCGGTAATGATGCGGGTTAATATGGGGTCGCGGTTGTAGTATATATATAGACAATATATCCTACCAATTGGGAAACACTGAACTAGAATATGTGTATAGCGATATCTCTTGCACAGGCATTAATTAAATCCCCTATTATGCATGCAGGTTATTAAAACGACTCTGCAGAATCCATTGCAATATCATCTATGGGAATCTTTTAACATTTTTATTTATAAGCTGATACTTATAAAGTGTAGGAATGGTTAGGAAGAATAATGCTTAATTTGAATTTACATGTTCTTAGACATTATAACCTAGTCAGGGCCCGTGTTAAGCCCCTGTAAGCCGCCCTGTTAGTGGTAGCTCAAGGTTGAGATATACTAAGGTCAGACCTTAGCCTGCACCCCCACGTAGAGGTCAAACGCAGGTCAGCAGAAGCCGCACAGACAGGGGTCGGTTTGATGAATGTCTGTAGGGGCCTAATTGCCGGGAGGAAAGGGTGGGTGGGACAGAGGTATGCTGCTTGCATGGGCCGCAGAGGGGGTGGAGGAAGGGGAGGGGGAGCAGGAGCAGGAGCCCTGGCAGCGCACAGGGGGAAAGAACAAAAGTGGTGCCGAGTGGAGCTGTCGTGTCATTTGTTATCTGACGGGACGAAGCCACTCGGGAAGCCACTGCTGACGGCGCCGGTTGCCGGGTGGTTGGTGTATGTATGTAAGCTGGACATAGGTGTAGGTGTTGGGAAATAAATAGGGGGTGGGGTGTTGAGATATTTCAGCTGGATGTAATACACGTATTTGGTCTTGATAGCAGATTTGTGCTTTACTAAAACGTGATGCATATATATATCTAGCAATGGGAATCCCATTTTTTCCCATTAAAGAATTTAAAGAAATGAAGTTCATTTGGACCTCATCTTGGACTCACGTACACATATGCACGAACGGCAGATCGGCGTTAGCCGTAGTTCGGTTACCGGCTGTAGGTTATTAAACCTACTATGCTGTTATTTCCTTAATAAAAATCTATAAAAAAATCTATGTATGCTCTCGTGTTCCTGTAGGGCTGAAGCCCTTCTGTAATCCACAGGTTGGGCATGAAAGACATAGTCAGAGGTGAAGGTATGGTCGCAGTAGGGCAGTTTAGTTGCATTGGGCAGATAAGCGAATATCACATATGCTTGGGGTTGACAGTCACTCGACGAATGTAATTTGTTTTAAAGACATATAATAGGCCAATGTTGAAATAAACGCTATGGTGATGTGGTTTGGAAGTTAAAAAGGTACACACCTGATGAGATAAAACATTTGACAGGAGAGGTTGGTGGTCGGGCAGGGTGGGGAGGGTGGGGTCAGTTTCCCTGCATGGGAAACCAATGCAAATGGACCACCTATCTATACCGTCCCTACCCCCTCCAATCCCTCAGGTGACAACCTGTCCAGAATACCACATAAACCCAAAGCTCGTCACTTCCTATCCTAAATCTCAACGGAGCCATGTATACCACCCCCACCCCCCACATCCCCATCACCAACAGCACCCCTAGTGGCACCATCTCTCTCCTATACCCTTTGTGCTACGGCCACATGTCATCGACCTACACTACCGTGTGGCCATTTTGAACTGTGCCCTACCTTAATCGCCCAACCCCCTTCACACAACCCTGCCCCCTATCGGCTGGCAGACACAGGTGACCCAGGGCCCATTGAGGGGTGGGAATAGGCCGTATGTAGCAGGTGTGAAAGGTCGCCGACGTATGACGTACTTCTGAATGGCTGCTTGGACGTAGCCCCCGTCACGGGTATCCCCTGCCACCGACCGGGATTTATGATAGGAGCGTCAGGTGGTCCGGAGCTGCTCCGAGCAATAACTCACGGACAATGACCTATTGAAGTGGCAAGGTCGATATTGAAACTACAATGTGGATGGTGGATATGGGGGAGGGGGAAGGCGGGGGTAACATGCTGTGAAGGCAGATTGAATGGGGTTTGTATTATTAGTCTGCAGAAAATACAAATTCTGGAAACTCATTTAAATCTGTACGTCACCCGTGTGCCAACATGAACAATCTACCCCCAAGTGTGTCCCTACTGCTGTCATAATCGTAACGAGAAACCAATTCTAAATGTCCATAATATATTGCGGTCTTTGAGTACCGTAGACAAATAAGGGAATACTCTAAAAACTCGTTGCTCTCAACTGTATTGTAGGATTGACTGGGGGTGATTTAGTGTTGGGTTAGTAAACCATAGTTTGAAGCACATATAGGACCTCTTTTACAGCCGAATAGCCTTATATGGACCTTCATCTAACTTAATGAAATGTCACACGGTGGGTGATATTCAGGTTCCCACCAGCAGCAACTGTGGAACGGCAATCCCCGTTCGGCGTTAATAGACCCTCAGGAAATAATCCAAAGTAAAGCCTAGATCAAAGAAGAACTCATTAATTTCCAAATTACCATATTACGTTTACCCGTTACATCTCATTGTGGATGCGTTATGTGTCTGGCCCCGGGTCTTGCCTTATACCTAGGTAGTATACGTGGGTTACAGTATAACAGTAAGGCTCTCAAATCGGGCTGAGTAAGGTTCTCCATCTTATGCATGGCTTTCTCAATCTCCCCCTATCCTGTCTTACCCTTTCAGGTAAGGAGTGAGAAGAGTTGCCAATCCAGACCAGTATACGTAGTGACACCTTTAACGTCATGTGATAGACAACCCTGGTACTCTAACCTGGGATCCCTACCCTGAAAAAGAACACATAGAAAATAGGTTTACCCATATCCAATGATAGTAAGTTCAAGAATGGGAGAGTCCATAGGGATGCATTCCTAACAGTCTTGACTTTTCCGATTCACAATCATCTTACACCAACATTTATAATCAAAACATCTTCATTCCCTTGCAGCACAAGAGACTGATTGGGAACGTATATAAAATATATCTTGATATGGCTTGAAAGATTATGTGTGCCCATGTCATAACCACCATGAAATCACAGCTTATGCTCACCACATGTTCTTGCCTCCATTGCAGTACAAGAAAGCGGCGGAGTAAAGCAAAGAAGTACGGTTTGATAACAACCCCTGCCAGTGACTTGGAAATGGCACCACTGGACCAGGAGGACGATGACGAGGACATGACAGTGTTTGAAGTGAACGGCCTACACAAATAACAGGTAATTACCATTACTAATTAGCCACTCCCCAATCGGGTGCTGCAGTCTAGCCATCAGGCTCGCACTATCAGTAATTATGTAAGAAGTCACTGGCGAGCTGATTGAGCAGTTGTCCAAGTGCCCAGCACCAAGGGTTGACATAACTGGTAATGCAGGGCAACTATGGAACTGCACTGGTCCATGCTGAACCAGTGACTTTCACATGTCAGAGAGCACTTGTATACCTTCTGTAGATACTTGATATATGGCAGAAACTGAGTGCAAACAATTGTGGTGATTTTGCCGTTGGCAATAGTTAATTTGGCCATACATTGTATATATGTCGTATACGTTTGCATGTCATAATCAGCAATAATAGGTGGAGGCAATGACAATGGCGCCTCTGGTAGAACCCATTGTAATATCAACCCTGTCTAGCTAAGCCCCTGCACGATTTACAATAGTATGTCTATACACACACATCTAAATGTGTGACATGAACACTTCGTATGTCCCTCTTTATTGAATTCCTGTCGCCCACAGGTGTCATGAGCCCCAAGGCCCTTGGAGTGCATGCCATGTGCATGGGCGGGACAGGGGAGAGGAAGCAGATGGGTAATCTACAGCCCCCATAGAAAGGTATTACAACCTGCTGTATGGCTGCTGGGGGAATCAGTGTTGGTGGCATTCATGCACGTGTGTCCTGAACATGTGCTGCTTCTGGTGGCGGAGTTGTGTGTATGTGTCTGTAGGGTGGGGGCTCCTCCACGGCTTCTCCAGGGCCGTCATGCACACAGTTAACACAGGGTCATGAGACCAGCTGATCCCTCTCAGCCTGCCTCCCCATACACCTCTCACAAACAGGGTCCATGCTCTATTATTGCCTGCCCCCCTCCCCCCCCCCCACCCACCTCTGCCATTAGTTGGATTTTCTAGGTAAGCCAATAACGAACCCAGATGGTAACGGAGCATCGTCATAATCAGCTGAGAAGAAGACACATAGATGGGTCTACTATGGTATTGATTGGAGGTAGTGTGTGTTGGGGGGAGGGGGGGGGGGGTCAATAATGGATAGAGTTTTCATAGCCATATTGAATAGGCAAAAATGTAAAAAATAATATGCATGATATACAACCCCCTTAATAACTAGAAGTTATGTTCACGAAAACCTTTAAATGTAAGTCGTCGAATTCAATTCATGAATGCAAACCATTTCAATCTCATAGGGCCCATTTCTGTTACATCGTTTGAGAAACCTATTTACACACAAGAAGAATATACGAATTATAGGTGAATAGTCCCTACAGGGGTTAATTGGTGATAAAAATAAGTACACGCGTATGGTACCCTGGAGGGTATTAAGCGGAATCAGGATGTAGGGTAAGAGGCAGACTCTCTCCAGATCCTCTCTGTAGTGAAGGCAATCTAACCTGCCGTCTTGAACTTGTCATCCAAAGCCTTCCTGGTCTATCCTTAGTCATCATTTTGTCCAACAACTCTGCTGTTCCCTTGCTCAAGGGATTCATTTAAATCCTAAACCCTGTCCAAATGGTACACAAAATAAAAGTAAAAAAGAACAGTCCATTACCCCTCCATTGTAAAGATCATATCCCTAATTCATAAGTACCAGTGTCTCATTTGGTACTGCTATACCTATACCATATCCAATTATACAATACACACGTACTATAATCTGTAATTGGAATGTACTATGATTCTGGCAAAGTCCCCTATCCTCAAAAAAAACCTGCTCATACACTTCAGGATGGCGGTCGGCTACAAAGCAGTCTACTACAATAGGTCGATTTCCCTTGTTCAGACTTTACCATGATAGTCTGATGCAATTGTCAACCGTTCCAACAGCAGACTACCACAGGACAGACATCCCTTGACTGACCGGCAAAGAATGTCATTACCCAAAACCCTACCCAAAACATCACTTTCCTGTGAGGAGCCACTACTGGAGCAGCCCTGTATAGGTCCTGGAGGAATCTCCTCCCCGTCAGACACCACCTTTGTGCAGGGACAGACAGCTGCCACTGGAGGCAAGGCTGCGATTAGATTGCTCTTTTGCTGCCATTCAAACTTGAGATCCGCCCTTAGCCATATAGTGGCTAAGGTTAGTTGTGAGCTACTATACAGTGCATTTCTAAAGGTTTGGCGATTAAAGGCTATCATTCCATGGTCACTTTGACAACGGTTTATGTCTAGCCACTGTCTCACCAAGAGTTACCAATTCCTATCTAATGTATAACTATAACAAATGAGCTGGCCTTAAGAGGTCCTGGTCATTCCTAAAATGTGGATATTTATGTATGAGAAAGCATTTGCTGGCTTCAATATGCAACAGTGGAGGGATATAGTATAGGTGGATAGGCTTTGAGCAGCTCACCCCACCCCCACCCCTCCCCTCCAGCCCCCTGGTGGTGGTAGTGATAAATAGCCCGCTCAGGGAGCTGCTCACAGGTAGTTGGAGTAATTGCTCATCCCTTCAGCGTCCCCCTTCCCGTCCAGCACCGTGGGATATAAATAGCATTTCCGTCGGAAACAGGAAGTGTCCTGCCCGCGCGTCCCAGCAATGTCTGTGGTGGGTGGGTATCTGTCCAGCATAGGAAGCTTCTGGGCATTGTGGGTGTTCAACAAACTGATCTATATATCCATATACTAGTAGGACATGATATTAACTGTGTTACATGTGTGGATTACAAGTATTTTCTGAATCGAATGGTCCACATGTATATATTATTATTATTCTAGCCACACCTTATTCCCCTACTCCGACTCATCCCGTACTGGCTCAGTAGCCAATTATATACTATAGGCTTTGTGTGAAATACATGTACTGTACCTTCATTACACGAGACACAACTTGCCAGTATAGGCGGTTTGGGTGTCCGGTCTTACCTTGAATAACTTATGATGTAAAAATACCCAAAACCTGCAGTTATAATTGTTTGAACCCATAGATCCCACTGTCCACCCTTACCTATGTAGTGCTGACAAACGTATCTCTCATTTCTCACCGCCCCCACCCCACTCATTCTTATACATATATTATGATATTGATCTTTCCAATAAAATATATAATATGTTATACAGTATATCGGATCCGCAAGATGTATATGCATTTCTCTTTGGATAATGAAGTTGGCGTAAAAATACGGCATTAACAGTCAGTACATGTAACTAATATATCGGTGTTATTAAAATGGATGCTATGGTTTGCTATTCAGTGCCTACTCTATGCATGGTCGTATGTTATATTTAGCGATATTCCCCCATAAAGCCTATCCACGCGCCCACCTGCTCATCGAGATCCAAAGCTGTAAACAAGAAGGGAGTTTCCTTCCCAAGTTTGCCCAAACATGGCTGTATCAGGAAATGACTATGTCCCTGTGTTATAGCTCTTGTGTTAAATAGGGCCCTGTGGTGTGGACTGCAGAAGTCCTGCTGGAGTTATAACATGGGCTGTGTTTAAGTCAGCAGGAACCCTCACATCTCTCAGCGTCTTTTATGGACGCTGATCATGTCCTCAACACGACACCATGCGGCGTGAACGGCAACTAAACAGGAGATGGCGCGTCATGGTGGGCGGCAGCTGCTGAGGATGCATGGCGTGTTTGGTGGCAGTGTTTGTGGTTATTGAGAAGAGGGAGGGTGGGTGAGGGGGGGGGCAGGGTGTGTGTGTGTGGGGGGGGGGGGTGATGCTGACGTGTGAGGCTATATGGCAATGTGAAGCCGTGTGCGACATGCTACATGTATGAGATGCAGGAGGTCTCACTGGTTGGGTGCTTCTGGTGCAGAAATGACATGGCATTGTATTCTCCATCGTTGGTATCATTTTAAGGCATGGCTAACGTAACATAGGCCCTACAGCAGCTCGTCCTTGTCAAATCCTCCTCTGGCAAACCTAATTCTACATTTTAATTTGTGTACAATGTGGTAGATGCCTGGGCCAAGCATAGAGAGCAGAGACCGTCTATAGTAGTTGTGTCTTCGTAAATTGATAGATCATTTGGGAATCTAAGAAGTGTCTGCGAGCTCAGCAGTATTGGTGTCCACAATCGGTGCTTTGTATTTGAACAGTGGACCTCTCTCTTTTAGACCTCTATAGATAGTGGGACTTCCATCAATAACATTGGCTGAGAAGACATCAATCTTTGTGTATATATCCGAAATGCCAAGTATGATTGCAGCAAGCAAATCCAAGATAGAGAGATAGCAAATTGAAAAAGTCTTCCTAAGAAATCAAAGGAAGCCAGCCACCCACCTCCTTTAGGGGTCTAGACCTCCACCTCACCCCCTTCCCACTCGTGTCACCCTTTTGTCTGCGCCACTGTCTATCATGTTCTATCGGCCCTCATCCATTCAGGACCCTTGCTCATCTGTTTACCGACATTTATCTTTGCAGCCCGTCGCAGCAGTCGCCGACGCGGGTCGAGCTCTTTTATCGGAAGGACATCGCCCCACGTCGTCACCGGAAGAGGGGCCGGATGAGGAGCGGAAGTGGGCAAGAAGGGACGCTGCTACGTGGCCGCAAAGGGATAAGACTAAGACGCTGCTTTAGCAAACACTTCTTGAGCAGACGACAAAAAAATATGCAGTGGGGGTGTTTTAATAGATGAAAACGCCGAAAGCAGACGACATTGCTCTGGCAGAGAACGCATAATGCTGCTGTGTTTTGTGTGTAGGGGATCACTAGATACCATAAGATGACGACTCGTTTTTATTTTCCAGCTGGGGTTTGGTCATTCAATAAGTTATTTTTGGAGGTAACGGGTTAGTACAATGACTGGCATGTTAAAGTGTATGTGGATTTGTGGTGTGTTATCCACAAATCAATTGTGTTTCCAGTAGGTCGGGTGCAAGAAGTACCCATATTCAAAGAGCAGTGGTTGCTGATTATTAATACAAAATCTTGGGGAATCGCTAAGTTTTTGTTATATTTCAGATGGACTTAGATTACCATAAGTATAGGCTTCTCTCCTAGGTAGAAATCATAATGCTGAAAGTGCAGGGGAAGTGTTATCCGTACAGGGATAACTCTTACCTTTGGGTGTTATCAAACATGTACAAAACTATTTGGAATATCTGTAAGTGTAGATATAGATATATCTTGAACTAAATCACTGAAACAGGTGCCTCACATCGCATTATTACTATTTGTATGTACCACATTGTACAACATAGAGGTGGATTTTGCACGAAATGAGTCGAATATAGAGAGGATATATAACATTTTAAAAAGACCATGATGTGTAAATAGGATTGTCTGTGAAACACTGGTGGCCTTCAAAAGCTGCTTCCATTTTGTGATTCATGTAAAAAAATATATATAATGATCAAAATGTACCACGTTATGCTGCAAAACTGTTGTAGTTTGTTATCGGCTTTTGTGTAACAAAGGTTACTGATTGTGTGCAAGATCGAAAATGAGTTGTTTCTGCCTCAATATTAAAGTTATACAAATGTATATGTTTGTATCGTAAATTGACTAACTTACTGTTTTCTGCGATGTAACATTAAAAGCACAGTAAACCAACCGACTGCACGGTTGTATGACCTTTGACTTAGACTTTTGGGGCAGTCAGCGCTTCCCATAAGCTGACACTCATTACTGGTGATGCAATGTCAACGTATCTAACAGCTGACTGACTGCGGCCGCCATGGGTTTACTGCGCCTTCAATAACGATACTTGCCTCTTCCATGACAGTATTTTGGGATCTTGAATGGTCTGTGCTGTAAATTCCGCCTTCAAAAGTCGAAGCTATATGTTACTACTAATAGTCTACGTTGGAATTTAGGAAGACTAATTGCTTAGTACAAGTTGATCACCATATACATGTAAATAGAACCTTCAATATGAATTGCTACGCATTATCTTGTAGGGGGGGATCTGACTTGGACTTGGGGAGTATAAAGAAAAAAATAATATCAATTTTGTTTCAGAATTTATTCATTGAAATTGAACATTTACTTCAAAGGGCAGTGACCAAGTCTTACATCATTCCAATTGTGGTGGTAATCTCTGAATCCAGTGTTGCTGAGGCCTGTTTTCTTGTCAGGGACTGGAACTTACACTGGTATTGCCAGTTGTAGTATGATATACTAATCTCTCGTAAATATTATGTCCGCAATGCTTGCTGTACCGTCGTCTCTATATTATGTGTAAGGGTTCACCCTGGCCTTCACATCTAAAATAGCCCTGAAATATATTTTGACAACGGGATTTCAGCTGGTCACCTCACAAGTATGTTACTCAGAGCATCAACGTCCGGTTTCCTGACTGGAAGTAGATTTATTAATTCACTGGGATCACGACAATGAATATTTTATACAAAATCAAGGCCCACGCCTGTGGCTAAGAAGTGACCTAAAACAATGTTTAAGTCTTGATACATATATAAACGATCACGCATTTGTTTAAGATAGTTCATCTATGAGAAATGAAAGGAGGGCGGAAAGAAGAGATCCTGTTCCGGATCCTGTTCCGGGATGTAAATTCCTGAGACCTGCTTTGTTTTGCGACTTTAAGTCTAGGGGATAGGGATGGGCCAAGAAGTTGCTAAGCTCAATTGAAAGACTTGTCTACTGTATAGTTTATGAATATAAGGCAGTAATACGTACAAGTGAAAGTTCCCTGATATCAAAATGCTAGTATCTCCCCTGTATAGTACCCATCACTCCTTACCACATCTATGTAAAACCCGCCTTTGCAGTGCGCTGACATTCATAGCCATCTTCTACAGCCCAGGTCATACACCTATGTCATAAAAAGTCGCTAGGAGGAAGTCTTCAGACTGCAACCCAGCCTCATGTGTTATCATAGCCACGTTGTTACCGCCCATTGCCGGGCACCGGCGGAGGCCGGTTGTCGTCTGCTTGTTACCGCGCTATGAGTGATGACGTCAATGGCGCGCGTTATGACGTAGGGGTGGAGACTGACGATTGTACCCGGCAGTCGTGATGGATGCGTTGTCAGGGCCACAGGTACCAGAGGTGGAACTAGACGCAGCCTTCCCACAGTGTAATGTCGCTGTGGGGGGTTGGTTCTACGGGTGTGACTGATGACCCGCACGGGGCCCCTGCTGAAATGATAATACAAGGCAGGAGAAAATGGCTTATTGATAGCTCTGATCATCTGTGGTCGATGGCAATTGGTCAGTAATTGTGACTGTAAAATGAGGTCGTTATAACATCAGAACTAATGGAAAACAGTTCCAAATAATATAATCCAGTGGTCATCTTTCATGGTCTTTGGATGTTTCTAACCATTATTTGATATAATGTACAATATACATGTATTCAGATGTATGCTCAAAATGGGAGCAAATGAAGTATAGGGGCCTATGCATTCCTTGTGTCATCTAATGATCTTTTTGGAGTTGGATATGGCGGCACATAACACAAACTGTGGGCCAAATGTGACCACAATCTATGTGACTAAAACATAGGTATTTCTAAGCTATACAATATGCAATTATTCCCCAATGTTCAAGACCCACTTAGTAGCATTAACCTAATGCTGTGTGCATAATACATACCCGATTCTGGTATGAGAAAAAAACATAAGAGACAACCCAGTAAACAAAAAACGTTATACAACATTTTGTAACGTTATTTAACGTTATATAACGTTTCTCTAAGGCTCCTCGCTATGGCATAACGTTATATACAGTTTTAGAACGTTATTTTGACGTAAAATAACGTTTTTTTGTTAGCTGGGAACGCATCACATAGGATTCCTTTACTATGTACCTGTGTGTGCAGGAGTATCAGTGCAAGTTTTTTTTAATGCGCATTGTTAGTTACAGATGTTCTAGGCTGACCATATAGCATATGAATAGTGTCTGGAAAGTATGAAACACGTAAAATTCACAAAATACACATTGACCAGGCATGAGTAGTATACGTAAAGTGGCACGTGTATCAGGCGCAGGCATGAGTAGTAATACCAAAGTGGCCTATGTATCAGGCACGGAGTAGCATACAAAAGTGACACATGGAGTTAAGTTACTTATGTAACAGACATGAGTAGTCTATCCAACGTTGAGATGAAACAGGGTATTATATTTTACAATGTTGTATTTCATTTCCTCTGATTATAATGTAGGACACGTGGACAGACCCCCTTCTCCCTCTGTAACGCATTGTAACAACGGTGCCATGACTGGTGATTGTACATTTAAAGATTATCGAACATTTATTCAATAGATTTTCTCTGCAACTGTTAAATGTAAATCATGCTCCGCTATATTTGCAACATCTGCTTCAGCCTATTCCGTGGGAGGTTTGCTGTTTGTGTGCAAAGGCTTGACCTCAATAATATAAATGTGATCAAAGTTATTACTAATTCTACAATCTTGTGAACTGGTATGAGAAAATATTTGTCAACTGAAGACGAAAAATGTGTCATTTACCTGTACTATTGATGAATAATGTGACGTTTGTTGTATTACAGTATTTTTGTAATGGGCAAAATGCTGTAGAAAGTTGTATGTATGATGGCTATATTAAAGTCTCGGGTTATATTTTATATGAATATTGTGTGTCGTCTTGTTTATTTCTCCTGGGCTGATGAACGTTATTAAAGAGAGGCCTATTGTGAGTATGGTGAGAGATGAATAGTAAACATTTTAAAGCACACCCTTGGAATGCAGCATACTTCAGGCATCGGATAGTTCCGTGTCACCATCCCGTTCCTTTTTGAGGACCAGAAGTGTAATTCATTTGACTCACGCATCCATGCAGTGAGAAAACACCAATGGGGGCGGGGGGAGGGGGGAGCTTCATAGGTGCTGGAAGGGCTCGCCTCATCTAACTGCTGCTATGGCCAAACTAGTAGAAATGGAAAGGATAAGGGTCCCATGCAAATCTGTAGTGAGACTTGATAAGGGCCAATTAAGTCATTAGGCCAAATAAAAAAAAAAGTTTTGTTTCGGGTAACATGGGAAGAAACTCTAGGGTCGGTAGGTCGGATTTTTTTTGATTTTTTTTACTTTTTGATTTTTTTTACTTTCCCTCTAAAATTGACCCAAAAAAGTGTAAAATGGGGAATTTTTTTTCCAAAATTTTGGAAACCTAAAATTGAAACCAAAAAAGTATAAAAATTTAAAAAGAATCTTCAAAATTGCATAAAAAAACGTAGGGTCGGCCCTGTTTAGATAGGGTCGGTCGGGTGACCTGAAACAAACCTTTTATTTTTCGGCCTTATGTGGTCCCATGTGCAAACATCCAAATATTGCTCTGATGCAATGGGCACAGATGAGCTATGTGATTACTGCCACAGATATATATACGTTATGATAGTATAGTGGGTTATTGGCTCAGGGTCTCCATCCTGAGCCTTAGGAGACGCATCTGCAGGGTCAAGTACCAATATTGAAAAGAAAACACTACCACCATATATTGCGGAAACGTTACAATTCCATACACAGGGGAACATAATATGTAATACACAGGTAGCACAGTCGATGGACAGACATAACGTACATTAGGCCTATATATTATGGAGTTCAATTCATATTATATGGTTACCAGTGACTGTAAAAACGCAGTCGACAATAATGATATGGCTAATTGGGGTTAGATTCACATTTACATTGCCGCAAGAAATTGTCATTAGGTAATTGATATGTGCACATCATAGTCAATATATCTTCAATACACTGTCAAAAAGACATCACTGAAAGACCATCAATATACATAACCGAATTGAGCCAAAACTATTATGTCTTTTCCCAACTTGAGCGTCTCATGCTTTAGGGATGAGTCATTATTTAGCTAGCTGGAAGAGGGATTGGTGGATACAGGGGATTGTAGTGTAAAAAGGGCCCTCGGCTGTGGTGGGGGAGGGGGGGGGGGGCTCCATGCTGGGGGAGGGGGGTCAAAACAAAATACTCAATACTGTTGATTTAAGTACTCGCGGCCGCGCACCATTCCATTGCCATATCAGCCGCATCTATGTGCCTCTACATGGGTACCCACAATTTTGACTGTGTCGGCGTGTCGAATTTTAGCTGGAGGGTAGTGGAATCGTGTCGATTTTTAGCTATATAAGAACATAGAGAAAACCCCCCTGTGGGTCGATTTTTATCCCGATTTTCCTGTGTCCGTCGATTTTTAAAATGGCCTAAAAGGGCCGTGTCGCTGTGTCGCCCGTGTCGATTTTTACCCATGTAGGGGCACATCTATGTGTATGCACCAGGTCTGAGTAACGACAAATCCCAGGCCGGTAACTAAATTCATTAGTCTATGGCATGCCGAGTCTGTTACCGTACGGAAAGTTTTATTAATTGTTGTCCTTGGATGGATTGTTGTTTGTTTTATGCGGGGAAAATAAGATTTGATACCGGGAATATACGGGGCTGACATCTGGATTTAATAGCAAAGCATAATTAGACACATTCTTATTTGTGTAGGCCTAAGCCCCCTGATTTGAGAAAAATGTTTTTTTTTCTGGTTTTACATTCTACGGATAAACCATCATCAGCTTATGAAATTAAATATGGTTTGGTTATTTTCTGTAAAGTGTCTAGGAATTGACACCACTATGTGTGTGGTGTCTCGTATTACCCCAACCCCATTTTTATGTGGGGTGATATGGACCATGGGCAATCTCTATGGCAATGTATATCCCTATGGTAATTTCGATCCCTCTAGAGAAGGGGGGGCGGTCAAAAAAATTGACCCCTCGGGGGGGGGGTCACCCCTTTTCAGTGAAAAAGCCAGCGAGTTACTATAGTTCAAAGAGGAAAGAGGTAGCTTCAGATGTGTTAAAAGCGACTTGGCGACCTGGGCTGTTTTCCAGCCGACCTGGTACAGTTATTTAAGTGACCTGGCGGCTTTTGTACAACATTTCAGCGACTTTCATACCTCGGGGGGGGGGGGACCCCTCTGGGATCCTTTTTTTTTTCTTCTATGTAACCTCATAGCAGTTTATTAACTATCTGTATGTTCCTTCCGTTACAAGAATAGCGACCGACCAACCGAGTAATAACAAGGACAATTTTAACAATTAAATGTGAGGATGATAATTCATGTAGGGTGTACAGAGAGTTGAGATAGGAGTTTGTGTACAATCATTGGAGCGTTAGAGCTTGGCCTATCTATTTGGCTGCATGCGGCAGGCTGTTAACAATATGAGTATGTACAGATGAGAAATGAGTAACTAAGGAATAAAATGTGGGAGAGGAGGGGATTGTAAATTGATTTTTAAGGTATAGATCCTCTGCACCCCAAGAAGGGGTGGGGCGGAAAAATTCCGAATTCTTTTATAATGTATCTTATTTGGACACATTCTGTCAACAGGGTTAGGCATATAGCGCAAATTGCGGTAAAAAAGAAAAGTACCCCCTATCCTAATATGTTGGGACAGTTGAGAATAATAAGATAAACTAGCCTACCTCAAATGCTTCTCAATCAAAGAATAGGCTACCATACATGCTAAAAAATTATTTGGCCCTTTTCACTGAAGATTCCTTCTTTTAGTAAAGTTGTTATGTATTATATTGTATTTTCCGCAGTTGGGCCTATCAACGGAAATTAAGACAGGCATAGGCCCCTAGGCCTATGTAATTAGGCCTATGTAGCTGCATACCTAGACCTCTACAGTAGGCTATGTAGGCTATTATTGAACTGAATTAGTAGGCATACCTCCTGCAATGGTGGTAAATGATAGGCCTACAGGCCATTCAGGTTCGCTTCGAATAGGCACTTATAACCCTATCCAAAACGACCACTCCTTGCCCTCTAGGCTAGACTGTAGGCCCTCCAAAACCACCAACTTTGCTTTCCTAGGCCTACATTTGGCCACATTTAAGCCCTAGTCGTCTCACATGAGAACTATGGCAAATATCAATAGGCCCCCTATGCTGTCTTTGCTGTGTATTCTAGACATATTCTTTCCATCTAGGGGTTATAGAATCATATACGATATGTATTTCATGTAGCCTAGGGGGTAAACACAATCACGGAAATGGAAGCGGGAAAATCTGGCCTGGGTGGCTCTGCCGCGCCACTTGTGGAAAGGGATAGAACTTAAATCGTCACCTGTCGTACAAAGTTGAACTATTTGCTCTTCAAGCGTATTTAGACAGACCATAATGTATGGTTATCACATAGACAATGATATGCTTGGAGAGTACCACGTTGACAAGAGATTTTGATATATCACAGTTTATTATGATAAAATATCATTTGTACTCGATAAAACAGAGAAACAAGAGTTCAGTTGATATATTGCATCGATATAAGTAGAATTTCAATAAACAAAACCAAGATTCTGACCCTCCATGCACAGCGCGTTGACAGCGAAAATGGCTGACAGTATGCGTGTTTGTCAAGCATCTAGCATCTAAACAAAGTACGATGCATCAATCTATGATGCATTAGTGGCTTCAATTTGACTAATATAAAGCTTAAACGGGCTACGTTCCCTGATATGCACAAGGAATGAGCCACCCTACGCCCCTGACCAAAGCTGTCGAGAGGATTTAGTTGTGCATGCAGGTGCGTGTTTTGGTCGGAAAATGGCGGCGCTCAACGAAGCCAACGTCGAGAGAAAGTTACAGGCTGTATCGAATACACAAGACAGTATTCAGAGCTTGTCCCTCTGGGTCATCCACCACAAGGCTCATCACGAAAAGATTGTCGGTATCTGGCTCAAGGTTGTGAAGAAATGTAAGTATCATTCTTCTCTCCAAATGTCAACAAAATCGTATTGAAAATGGGGTGTTTCCCTAACAAAACATGGGTTGGCCCAGGGGCCAGGGTGAGGGTATGCCTATGACTATGACAGTGTGTGTCGCTGACACTTGTCATTTGATACCGGTATATTATAATGTACATGCGTTAACTAGGCCTACTATATAGTATGATTTAGATAAATTTGTAGGGGTTAGGATAGCAATGATGTCAACGCGAAACATTGATACAACCATGATCTAGGCTAGGCCTACTGATAGGTAGAATGTGTGTTGGGGTATTTGTTGTGGGGTAGGGCTATTCAAAGTTGTAGAAATAAAATAAAATGATTAATTATAGCCGAAATAGATACATAGACAAAGCCTGTCAATGCCCTACGAGATTGGAGTCTGTCTCGTCTACATTGTTCTAACCCCCAGCCACACTAGGCTGTTTTGCGCAGATCTGACCCGACCAGACCCAACAATTATATCTAATTTACCTGGCCGGTCTGATAAAGTTGTGTACGCCAAACTCTTCTGACTGTCGGGTTGGTTTGGGTCAGGTCGGGTCGGGTGAAATTATGTACAGGTAGGTTTGGCCGAAGCTTAAGTGTTGGGCCGATCGTCATATGACCCAGCCATGCAGGCCCAGGGCCCAAAACATTACCGGTAAGTCTTAAACAACAGTGTGAACTATAGCTACCGGTAGTTTAAAGAGGTTCTGCCTTTGCATTTATAACTCTTGGAATAAGCCAATGAATGGGAGCAGAGGCGTGGAAGAGTGTCAGCCATGGTTTTGTCTGCATTTGCCCACTATGGTCTTAAGCCTAACTCGCCAATAAGCCATGTCCCTAACTTTGACAAATCCTGTAAGGCTCAGAGAGGGTCTGAGAATTGTTATCTTGGTACGGTATAGACTATAGTAGTATACTCATAAAAACTTGTGTATAAGCAGCAGCTCCCTGTCAATTTTTTTCTAACCCCTCTTGAGATGCTCGAATACCCCCACCCCCCTATGAACTAGAGTCTATAGTAAAGCCCCAGCCACACCTATACAATTTTGTCTGACCCGACGTGATTCGACCCAACCCAACCTGGCCTGACAGTTGGACGAGTTTGGCTATCAGTCCGGCCAGGCAAATTAGATATATTATTGGCGAGTTAGGCTTAATTAAGGCCATAATGGACAAACCCAGACAAAACCACAGCCGGCAATTTCCCCCTTCCCCCCACCCCCATTCATTGGCGGTGTCACTGTTCCTCATGACCTGTGACATGACATAATGCACTTAAAGTTGAAGACTTTCTTGATCTCACTCAGAGTTATTTAAGGCTTATCCCACAGGTTATAAATGCAGAGGTACACTCATCAGAGCTACAGATTACCGATACACTGTTGTTCAAGACTTAATGATTTGGACTCTGGGCCTATGTGGCTGGGTCATATGACTTAAGGGAGTGGTCATTTTTTAACAACAGGGGGGGTTGGTGGATTTTCGCGCGAGGGGGTCGAAATTTTTTTGGTCCCCCCCTCGGGAGGGGTCAAAATTTGTTTGGTCCCCCCCTCAGGCAAGTTGAAATTCAGCGCGGCCGACCCCTTAAAGGGGCCTCAAAGGGCCTTTGAGCTATAGTAATGTGCGGGCTTTTTCGCTAAAAAGGGGTGCAATTTTTTTGGTCCCCCCCTCAAGAGGGGTCCAAATTTTTTTGGTCCCCCCCCTTCAAGGGGTTCAAATTTTTTTGGTCCCTCCCCAAATCCACCAACCCCCCCTGTCCTTAAAAAATGACCACTCCCTAAGCACTGGCCACACCTACTGGTATGTAATTTCACCGGACCCGGCCCAACCTGACCCCAACCGTCAGAAGAGTTTGGCATGTTGTGCACGCTAGCACCGGCCAGGTAAATTAGATACGATTGTCGGGTCTGGTCGGGTTGGATCTGTGCAAAACATCCTAGTGTGACTGGGGCTTAACTCGCCACATTTTTCACTGAAACATTTTCATTGGGTTACTGGGTGTTAAAATAGTCAGAAATATGTCAACGTATGTTGGTTTCATAACCAGCTCAGACGTTGGGTTACTGGGTGTTTAAATAGCCAGAAAAATATCAAAATATGTTGGTTTCATAACCAGGTCGGACGTTGGTTTTCTGAGCATTTGAATCGCCAGAAATATGTCAAAATGTGTCCTATCTTCAAGTATCTTGGACTATCTTCCTCAGGGAAAGCAAAAATTCATTGACAATTTGAAAATATGTGTATAACTTTTTAGATCATTCTGGTACTTATAAAATTAAATGCATAAACCAGGCCAGCCCAGGGAACCTGTTTCTATAATCAGATGTCTTTAATGATGATAGAGACGGGTCGCTTGACTCATTCTGACCATGGTTTTCTCTATAGTTTATTCGTTTATAAGTACATTGTGTATAAGAAGCATTTCATTGTGGATAAGGGAGGTGCCACAAACCAAGGAAAATATTTTTTGTACTATTAGATAAATATATATTAATGTGCACCATGATAATAACCTATCCGGTACATTTGTACATGGGGCATGTGAATGAGACCGCATTTAACAGTGATTTTTTGGACGTTCTATTCCAGACCAAGTTATGAAATAGGTGTCGGCATAAACAAAATATGTATGATCAAAGTGGCATGACAATACATTTGTAACAGGATAAAAATAAATCGAACCAAGGTCGCTTCATGAGTCCCTCATCTCAAATATTTTGCTTTGGAAGAACATAAAATATGATTTATAAATTCAAAATATGAAGCCACATTTTATCAAAGGGTTACTCAGAGATGTATTAATGTTTGTGCTCGTGTTAATATTAAGTAAGCCTACATTTTATAGTCATAAAGGTGATAAAATATAATGTGGCCTTCTTCTGTTGCAGCGAACACTAAGCATCGCCTGACACTGTTCTATCTGTGCAATGATATCGTTCAAACGTGTAAACGAAAACACGCTATTGTCTACAAGGATGCCTTCAAAGAGATTCTAAAAGAAGCAGTCGTACATGTTAGGTAAGAAGTATATCAGTGTTTATGAAAGCTACAATTGTAAAGAATACAGTACTGTACAGTAGACCCCACCCATTATGTAGCACCGTCCTTTTGAAAAGTAATCTTAAAGCTGGTATAAAACCAGGGCTATATCGATTTTTCACGTACTGCATATTTGAAGTCAGCCGCCTTATGGAGTATACTTGTAAATTAAGCATTTAGCAACTTGTTAGATATAAATATGTATTGACTCGAGCAATAGCACATTCCTACTATAAGTGTAATGGTTCCCAATAGTTTTAACAAAGTGTCCCACAAATATACATAAAGCTTATTTGACTTTTTACAGAGATGCAGGGATACGAGGCAACATAGAACGCATCTTCAAAATATGGGGCGAGAGGAACGTCTATGATATAAAGTTCATCGAAGAGCTTACAGACATTATCAGTATGTCAATCTTTTCTTTCCACTAGAACACTTTAGATATGCACATGTATTGTACATGTATAGCATTAAATTTGAGATGCATAGGAAAGAGGTTCTATACGTAAACGTGTAGTATGCTTCAGATATTTTAGCGTACATTAAGTGTGCAACTAATATGAAACTCGTGTAGAGTAACGTTTATCAAATAACATGCATACATTTGTTTAAAAAACAGCACTTATAACTATGGAGTAGGCCTACTGATGATCCTTTTATGATAATTCCAGATAATTCCACAAGCAGATCGGTGATTTCCAGACTACTGGCTGAGTTTCAGGTAATTATGAGAGTTTGTAGGAATACTACAATCATTACCTATATATAGTTACCAGTACTGTCGTTTATATACATTGTAGATATATTGTACAAGTTTGTATACATTAAACAACGACCGTTCAATGCAACAAAAGATTTTTTTTAAAGTAAAATTAAGTATTTAATATTGTCATACTAGGTTTAGCCTAAGTCCTAATAATATATGAATCGTAGATGATAATTTGGTATTTTTGTATTTTATGAATATATATAGAACTTCTGACTTACGTTCTAATACTGTTTACAGCCAGAACAAGCACTTGAGAAAATCACATCATATGAAAAGTTGGAGACAGAAAATGAGTTACGAAAGCAGGCAATCTCTTTGTTACGGCTTGACACCTCAACAATTGAAGCTATTCGGCAACTCAAAGGTAAGTACTGGTAGCCACTGGGAAAAAAAATAGTTATACACTGTATATGTATTTTTAGTGGAACATTGCTGTGTTGTGTGTAATCATTTAGCATTGACAAATACATCTCAATACTGTAAATTTTCGCGTGTAAGCCTAACCTTCGTATAAGCAGCACTTCCAACCTTGACAAATCCAAAAGCCATACCTGGGGTCTAAAAATGGTTACTGTACATTTGTACTGTACAATACTTATAGTAAATACCTAAAGTATAAGCCGCATCTAGACTTTGAAACCTTTGATAAGGCACAGTTTATACACAGGAATTTATGCAAAATCAACTTTGTCTCCACAGACCGGGATAAGGGTCGTGAGTACTCGCAGCAGTTTGAGGATGGGTGTGTCAAGTTGGAGGAGTACCTGGCACACAGCGACTTGGAGAAAAAAGACCGCGAGTCGCTCATCGAGCTGCTCGAACAAAGCGAACTCTTCTATGACGCCCAGTACAGCGAGGCAAAAGTTGTCGCAAACGTGAGTGACTTCTTATAGATTGATAGTTCTTCAATATTCAGAGATGCCACTTTTCCTACTTTAGTAGGGACTCCTACTTTTTGCCTGGACTTTCTCTACTGAAGTATGTTATTGACTCAGGGTTACCCTGAGTCTTGTGCGACGGGTTACAGTGGCTCTCTCAGCCTAAAATTTAAAACAGCTGTCATTCCTTCAAAATTGGAGCTTTTTCTCTCAATTTTGTGTCATTAGATGCGTTACAATGTTGTCCTTCCTATGTAGTCGCGCTTTAATCCATTTTCAAACACTCCCCCCTGAAAAGCATGATTTTAATTTTGTGTCTAAAATGGTGGTAATTTGCTTCAGCATAGAGCCCTATGGGAGCCCGTAGATAACCCTTAACATTGAACATTTACATATTGAACGGGCCCAGTGCTATCTCTATGGGAGACATTCGGCCTCGCGGCCAACACAGGGTGAGATGCTTTTTTTCAGACTGCTCCGTCTTCCTTCTTTGCACTCCCTCCAGTATATATACTATATATCCTGTACGGTACTTTTCATATCAGCAAGGTAATTGAACACTGCCAGTTCATTTGGATTTAGTTCAATACATTTTAAATATCTGAGGGCCAAAGAGACAACCTTAGACAACCCTGGACCTGAGAGCCCCCTAAATCAGAGGGTGACAGAAACTCTCACAGTGCATCAGTCTGTGCTGGGTCGCTGTTGACGTTAATCATCTGTAGAACACGCCGCTCCGCGGCCGACCGACACGGCGAAACAGAAACGGAGATGGTGTCGCTGCTGACGCTCCAATCGACTCGTTTTTCGGCCGAGACGTAAAACAGCAGTTACCCGCTGCCAGGCGCTGACACCCACAGCCACCTGCTCGCCCAGACGCACTTGCTCGCCCAAACTCACTGGCTCGCCCACACCCACCGGCTCGCCCACACCCACCTGCTCAGCTGAAATATGATAACATACTAGTGTGACACATGATTTGAGGGTAGATTTGACCCAGGAATACATTCCTGCCCTCAGCATTGACAAATAATTCATTGTTCCTGAAATAAAATTTACGGATTCAGTCTTTTAGTCCAGCAATTCAATCACTTTATCACCCTGACCCTGAGTCATTTGTGATGTTAATCACACATTCCATTTTTTTTCCTACAGAAAACTCAACAATATTGTAACATTTCCTACTTTTTGTCGACAAATGAGTGGCATCTCTGAATATTGAAATATCTTAACTTCACATCGACGCCAATAAGAACTTATACCATTAGTGTGAAAATAAAGATTTTTTGAAATTGTATAAATCGAAATTATTATGAACTGACTTTCCATCATTTAAAAAAATTGATTTTAAACAGGCCTACAAGAACTTTGGTACACGTGTGTCCAACTTGAAAAAGAAGCTAGATGAGTTCATGAAGACACTGCCGAGTCCGATACCAACCCCGGAGCCTGACGCGCCCTCGCCGGAACAATCCCCAGTCTACCCCATCAACGAGGACAATACGGAAGCCATCGACATGGAAATGTCAGATTCAGATAATGACGCCCCAGCTGTTGTAGAAACACATTCAGGTAAGCATCACAATGTTTAAACTCCCAGAGTGAACACTTATTTGATCGATGTCATCTCATAGCAATTGGTCTACTGTTTTGTGTAAAGTTCTTTTTCCGATGACATCTGATAGATTTCTCTACTAGATCTATTGGATGTGGGGCATCAGTTATAACAACTTGTAGAAGTAATTAATTTGGATTCATTTTAATTCTGTAAATCTGTGTAAAAGCTCTTTTAATCTACCTCACCACTAATTTCGATTTCCATCGATAATCATTCAATAGTGCGCTTGACCTGTATAGAATTAAAGGGTTACTTTGCTTCACCATTTAGAAAGTTAATGGAAATCTGTATCATAATTCCAATTGCAATAGCATGTCATCTAAAATGCTCGATTGCAAAGGAAATGTAATTTTCTTAATTCACAAAATTAACCGGGCAAGCGAAGATTCTTACTGATGGAAGATTTTGACAAAATTAAACGTATTTCTCAAAAAGACAGAAAAGAGCACCTTTTGATGAGAGCTCCGATCTGTTGTCTAAACACGTTTCCGGCTGTAATTCTCCGCACCTAAAATAGACAGCCTCCCTGGCAGCTCGATATGACCTCTGTGTTTGTGCACGGAATAGGTTGAGGGACAGACTATGGTCAAGCACTCACCCATTTTGGGCCTCATTGTATAAACCTAGATGGTTGACAACATACATTTTGTCATAAGCCTTTGAAATGCCCTACATGGAACTGGGAGGGGGTTACAGTACAGTACATTTTGTATTATACCAGATTATTTTTTTCTGGTCGAATTGAATAATCCCAAGTCAGCATATTTACAAAAGGGAAAATATATTGAGAACATTGCAATTTAAGACTACGGCAAAATGGAATAAGTAAATATCGAAATATTTTAATATCGAAATGCAAGAATAAAATTTATTACGATCAAAATGTCGCACATCATATCCTAAAAGATGTCGAGCATACCTATTGGTAGAATTAAAATTATCCGACCAGAAGTACCTGACCAGAACTAGTTATTCCATGAAAGCGCAAAATAGGGTTAGGTGCATAAATATTAAGCACATAATATCCCAAGTAGTATAGATGTTAAGCTGGGTGAGATGCTGACTAGAGTGTGTCCCTTATGGTGTGCGGTCGTCGGGCTGCCCGGGCGGCCGTCCGCCCACCCTGTGCTTGTTGTGCCATGTGGTGATCTGGTTCTGCTATGGCAGGGGCCGGCAGCGGCGGGTCACGCGGACGGCGCGACTCGACCATCACCACCAAAGCCTACCCCAAGCCTATAGCCAGCGTCACCGAGATTCACATGAGACATAGTAAGGCCAGCATACTGACTTTCCCGCTCCTCGCTACAGCCACCCTGCTTACTCCGCCCACCTCTGTGTGATTTTCCTGTTACATTGGATTTCCTCACCCCCCTTCTTCCGCTTAATTAATTTCACATTCATCAGGGTTCTTTCATATTAACTGCATGTTATTGCGATTTCATTTCACCATTACCTCGTTACCAAATCCTCACCATATCACTACCCCCTCCCAATTATCACCTTGCTTAGCCCCTTCACCAATGATATCACTTTACCCATCAAGACATTGAGCTCACTCCATTAAACACATTTTGCATTCGAAGTAAATTGACTATATCAGCGTCAATCAGACTGGTTTTGTTCGTTGAATCCCAAATATAATAGAGTTGTGCTTTGGACAGAGAATTTGCATGTCTTTTGATATTCTCTTCTCAGTGCCAAATTTCTATGTTCCTATAGGTAATATATATTTTTGTTGCGTGTTTCATGAATCAATTTACTTCGTTGGATCAGCGTTTCTGTTTGCAAATGGTTAAAGGTTACAACTCGTATTTATAATGGATGTCCACCATTACAGTATAATGGGATGACTGCATGGGGGATTCACCATCATAATGATCATGTTTGTCTCGATATAGACTGAAAATCAAACTTACCGCTAAGGCCAAAAAATGTGTTTCTGATAACATTTTCAGCAAAGTTTGGTAGGGTCAGACATTTAAAACTTTAAAAGATAATAAGTTAGCATTTAATATTAGTAATGGTACTTATTTGTGTAGTAGGGTCGGGTGACCAGTAACAGAGATTTAGGCCTAATACAAAAACAAAACATGTATACATGTAGTTCATACCTTCATAGCTATCGAACTGATGCAACAGTTCCATCCTTCTGAAAACCTTTTGCCGATGTGAAATTGTAACTGACCTAAAATCATCACCATTAATAAGATCAAGAACACTTAAAGGTTTCAGAGGACTTCTATCACCGTGGGGTAGTGGACAGTGTGTGAGCGTTCTGTTGTTGCATCTAGTGTGAGTGATGGCATAGCACCTTTCCCACGAAAGCATGCGGCCTAGTGATCTAGGACACATGCACCGGACGTTATTTTACTTTATTAAGCTAGGATTGATGAGCTAGCAATAATACCCTAAGTTAAATTCCCCTTATTAACTATGGAAAGCATATTAAGCAGCAAATACTTAGTCACATGTGAGTATCGTGCAGGCTTATTCAATACGAAGTAGGTCGGCAGCAGAAGCATAGTTTAACTACATCTAGATATACCTTAACATGTGCTACGCTACTGAACTATTTATAAAAAAATTATGAAATGAAAAAAAATGTCTTAAAACAGTATTTTGTCTATTTTTTTCTCAACAGAGAGTCGGAAGCGCAAGAGTTCTGAGCCAGTAGACGATTTCAAGTCGGTAATGCACTCCAGTTCCAAATCCTCCTTCATGGGCTCCAAAAGTAAAAAAGACCGCTCTCCAGACAAGACGTGGGAAAGTATGATGGCCGCCTTCAAATCGTCGAGTAAGTCTTCACGCGACAAAGAGGAGGAAGAAACAGAAGTGAACCCCATCTCTGTCGTGAGCCACTCGGTGGGGCGGGTATCGTCGATGGAGATCTACAACGACCAAGACGAAGGCGCAGGTACGCCCGTTATTGATGAGCTCAGTAACACACCGGTTATGGACGAGGGACCAGACGAGAACGTCTCCAACCCCATCGAGTTCCTCACACAGCTTATCAACCAAACTAAGAACGCTAGCAGCACGTCAGGTACCAACTTCCTGGAGAGTCTCTCAGCGCTTCAGCCTAGCAACAGTGCCCAGTATGGTAACGGCGAACACTCAGAGGCCAAGGTCGAGGCTGTGTCAGAGACTGCATCGCCAAACTCATGGGCAGCATGGAAGGCGGCGCAAAATCCTCCACCGCCACCTCCACCACCCCAGCCGGTACCTCCTGTCGGTGTGCAGCCCCCATACCCAACACAACCTCCTCCACCTGTACGACAGCAGCCCTCCTACAACCCTGCCGCCACACCGCCCCCTCCCCCACCCCTTCAGCAGCAGCAGCCGCCCTACCCCTCTCCCACCCCTATGATGGTACCTCCTCCCTTCCCACCCAGTATGCACGGTATTCAGTCACCACAGCAACCCGCTCTACAGATGCCCCCTCAGCCAGTGGCCCCTGCCTCCCAGCCCTCAGGCCAGCCCCCACCTGTACCGCCCCCCATGATGGTCCAACCGCCACCGCCCCCTATGGGTATGCCCATGCCTCCACCGCCCAGCATGCCGGGCTGGCAGCATCCAACTCATGTGCCGCCACCACCAGTACAACCGCCTGTTAACACTAACAACTTATCACCACCAGTGTCCACTGGGTACAACATAGCCCAGCCACCGCCGCCACCTCCCCCTCAGCTACAGCCATCGCCTCTCAAGTCACCGCCTGCTCAGATCATGATGAACGCCCTAATGCGTAAGCGAGCAAACACCTCCAACCTGAAGGAGATCCCTGTGTTAGATGAGAACCAAACACCAGAGGGTGGTCTCACGCCCCCCTCCCCCAATATGTCCATGATGAGTGGGGGCCGGCCGGTGCGTCCCGCCTTCCCACCCACCTCACCCATGGGAGGTGTGCAGGGCCCACGGCCGCCAGTAGGCCCCCCGACATCCAGCCCGTCAGCCTCGCATCGTACAGTAACCGATGACCAGCAGGAGTTCATCGAGAAGCTAAAGCGCAAGTCAAATGCCATGTCGCCCACTTCAGCACCGGCTACCATCAGCCTACAGAAGCCTGAGACGGGCAACAATCTGCGGGCATTAACCGAGGTGAAGGGGGCCAACGAGTCAGACCACCCGGCTGAAACAATCAAGTCTAAAGACTTGGAAGAGAGTGAGAACGCAGAGACCACACCCTCTGAGGCCTCCTCCAAGGGGTCAGGTGATGCTAGCAGTGAGGGGGCTGCTAGTAATACAACCAAAAAGACTGATACGAGCAGCTCAGAGACTGGCAAGGAGCCCGCACAGGAGCAGCAGCAGCAGCGGTCAGAGCGTCCGCCTCAGCGAATACAGTCAGTGGCTTCTCGAGTTGTTAACCGTATAGAGACAACAGGAGACACGCGTCGCTTTGAGACCCATAATTATGATCGTAGGGAAGAATATGCTGACCCCTACCAACGGGATTCCTCTCGTGACCACTATGAACGTTATGGAGACCGCGGCTATGGATATGACCGGCAAAGGGATTACTACCAGCGGGATTCCTATGGGAACAGGTCAGCACCCAAACGGCCACAACAATATGACCGGCACTCGTACTCGGGCTACAATCGGTACTAACCAGCCTGGGTGAACTATGGGGGACTGTTGTGCTGCCAGGACACATACATACATTATAAAAAAAAGTTTTTAAAGAAGCCTCCATGAGGCATGTAATCATTCAAACTCCGGTCACGACTCGTGCTTGATACACATGTTCCTAATCGAGGTGTATATATTGTGTACTTTCTGTTGGTTTCAAAGGTGAGCATCAAGAGATCGTTCGTTACAAATGTGAATAGAAAAAACCCAAGAAAATTGATTCAAATATACAGTTGATTTCTCCTTTTCTTCCTGCCACAAAACGTCGTGTGTGTTTGTCAGAGAGTGTGTGAGTTACAAGTGAATGCCTGTAAGGCAGAACCAGTCATTGTCAGGGCATTAGGTCACTATATGATCTATATACCAACAAATTACATATGAATCTACAGGTCAATACAGTTCAGTTTCTTGTTAATTAAGCAAATGAGTTTTATCACATCCGTCACCGTTCTTAAAATTGCACTTTTCTCAACATCTGCAATGTTTGCTGATGGTTTTAATACTGCCTTTAGTTCATGTGCGGTATATTGTACTTGCATAGATGAATACCCGTCACAAAACATGTATGTGCATGGTTAAAATGTTATGAATTAAGAACTTTTATAAACGCGAATGGCAAAATGAATATGTACTCAAGAAATTTGTAGTTCTACATCTCTCGGAAAATATGACCCCTCAATGTAGAACACTTTGATGAAAATGAACCAGATCATTGTGTTAGTAATTAACTCACAAAAATACTGCAAGATGCATTGCTTAAGTTGCAAGAAATAAATGTGTGATTTGAAATGAATGGCCGAGAGAAATGTGGACATTCTAAAGGTATTTGTTGAGAGAAACTTGATATGCGTGACCAAAGTTTCAGCAGCTAGAAGAAGAAATAGTAGAAATTAAGTGGTGCTGTGTGGGAAGATTTAGAAACACTTGGTGAAGAAAAGGACTACAGGACATATGGTGATCTGGAAATGAAGATTAATATTCGATTTAGTGGCTTCTAATTCATGCAGTGTACCACCATATTGTTATCAGACTTGTCTCTGGTTCTGTTACATGCATTCTCACAGGTCATCTCGGTGTCCATAAGGTTCGAGTGCTAGTTATAGAAAGGAGGGTGTAAAATGTACATGTAAAATAAGAGCCGCCTATGCATGCGTGTTTGAGTACTTCTGTTATGTTCTAGATATCCAGGGAAAATGCAGTGTAGTTCACAAAGGAAAATATACAAAAACATGGTGTTTCTTTGGTACCCTTTAGGTTGCAAATCTGGATGTCTGTAACCATTTTAATGTTAATGGATTCTTTTATTAGTAGAAGTTGGTATATTATAGAGCATGGGCGGACATGATGATATACGTGTACATAGTTCGTTGATGAAGTCACAGCCATATGTCAGTATACCACATTGCTTTTTTTTTGTTTTTTGAATAAAGACTGTTACTTCACCAGTAGCCATTCCACTCCTTCCACTGTGTGAATATAGGAGAAATGACGTCTAACAATACATGTTCATTCCCAGACCTCATGATGCATAGAAACTTCATAAGCATTACTAAATCAGTTGTCTACGGCAAATTAATGGTGAATTACAGATATCTCCTTCCCTAATTTGAGAAATTAAGGAATTACTCGTAGCTTCGTAATTAAGAAATCGCAAGAAAATCTCCACAAAGCATTCCAGAAACACTTCATATAAGATTATTATGACCACAGGAAATAACCCATAAGATATTGTCGAATCTCGTACACAATTTCCTTTAACTTGCATTTCATTGGAAACTGTACACTATTTCCCTTTGAAAACAGTTTCTACGGTAACTTCATAAAGCTCGGGATGACCAATCTTAAAATCTTTAGTGACATCTATTTCGTATGGGAAGGGCGATTGCAGTATACAGTACCAACGTTGGTACATGATTTCAAAACCCCAGAGCTTTGAATCTCGAATATCTCATAAGATACCATTGAATTAGGAAAGGAAGGAGCTAGTGTTCACAAAGTGAAACTGCTTGAAAAAATAATTATGGGAAAGGGTTGTGTGCAGTATGGTGAATGTAAATGTTTCATCTAGAATTAGAGAAGGTAAATATAATTTACCGAGATAAAATTGTCAACACAATTGACCATTGACAAGACTTTAGTCAGAAGTAGAACAAACCTAAAGTTTCAAGGAGTGAATTCAGAACTAGACCTGTAGAGATCAACACACAGGATAAGCATCCAAGTATGGCAGGTTACTATAAATGAGAATCATTGGAGCGAGGATGTATTGGACTTTGATATCGGCAACTGATAACTATTTAGTTCCAACAAAATTTCCACTACCCATTACAAATTCCTGAAATATATAGAACGTCCATTGATCAAATTTTCATCGACAAAAATTATAATGATTTATTCGGTTAATGCATAGCTTAAGAAATCCTTGTCAGCTTTCGTGGAGACTTTTATGGTATTCAACTTAAATTAACCTTTTAGTACCGAGACTTCTGTGGCGTTTTTCTCGTAATGATACATCCACACATCGCTGGCATTGGTGCATCATGCCCGACCATTCAGGATTATTATGTAGGGTCAGCCAGGGCTACACCAATGCATCATGTCGACAAAAGGGAAAAGTCCATTAATACAATAGGCTACCCTAACATTACAGGGTTACCAAAGGCAAACGTGCCCCTCTTTGATCCCCTTTTGTCTTAACTATTCATAGGTGATGTGATGTATCGTGCTCAATCTATATCTCCACATAATTAATTTGAATGACGCAATCCAATGAGTATAAACAGCTCTTTGAATGTAGTACCCGGTATGCTGTAAAAAAGGAATATTGATTTCCCAGCAGCAATTTAAGAATATTTCATTAAGTTTAGTGGAGGATTTATTTTAATATATTATTATAATGATCAAACATAGCACGCAGCAATACAAGTCAATTTGCACTGAATTTGAGCTCATTATTAATTCAATTCCCGAATATGAATGGTAGATGGGATTTTATATCTGTAAGTCGGTCACCTTAACGCTTATCTGTTGAATTGTTTCAAGCTGCCACTTGACCTGAGATACAAAAAGTAGTTCTGTTGTAGGCGACCTGATGTGATGTGAGGGGAAAAGTAGAAATAATTCATGGAAGAATGATGTGAAGTATATTTTATACTACAGTAGTATAGATGACCACATGTTGTATCTGAGATTCGAGTGATAGCATTTCTGGAGAACGATGAAATGGATTTAGAATTGCGATCATTAAGATACGTTGCACATGTTAACTACATTATAGATTACCCATGTGTAGTTTCCATACCAACCCAGATAAAGATGGGAAAAAGAAAATGGCAGCATGGTAGAGAACTCTTAATGGTTTAAGCACATTCACACTGACGTTTTTGTGATTAATGTAATTATTCATATGTCCCACGATGTGTTTGTAATGTACAACCGGATGGTTTGTAACTTATTTCTTGTACAAATACATGTAAACCGACCCATGGGTCGAAAAAAGGTTTTTATGCTAAATAAAAAGCAATGGTATATAAGAAGTGGAATATTTTGTTTTTTCATGAAGGGACTAGTAATGTACATTTGTATTGCCTGATAGGGGCAGCACCCCCCCCCCCCCCCCCTCTGCCACACACACCTCACAGTGATAACCTTTACACAGTTTCACTCCCTAACACAGATTATCTTGAGTTTCTTGAAAGTAGATGAGCCGAGATCAGAGGCGGTGTATTTTTAAAGTACCGACTGCAAGAATAGTGTTTGCTCCACTGCCCAATCTTCTTTAAATAGTCCTTTAAAGACCCCACCATCTATATCCATCAGATATGGGCAATGGCAATGGTAGGTATTCAATGAATGAGAAACGACTCTCGCGAATGAGACAATGGTTCTCTTTATTGGATAATACTACATAGCCTTAGGCTTAGTAGTAGACCTGGGTAAACCTTCCATGACCCAATCACTTTCCTCTACGGTACTTAAGTCACTACACTTTTCAATCCCGGGGTAGATTATTACAGGATAGAATACAGACATCTATTCCCCCATAATAATCTGAGGAAGAATTTCCACAAACCCCACTACATACAGTAGTCCTGTGCTCATCTATCTGAAGCAGAAGTAGAGCACTATAAGATACTCATGGTCGGACCATAGGCTGTTCCCACCAAGTTTACTGCTGTAACGGTTGAAGGAAAAGAAAAGAGTACAAAGGATGCTACAAAGAAATATTTTTATTCATTCATATTTTTATTTACACGACGTTAACATCTGTATTCATGATAGCATATTCCAGTTAAATTCAATAGCCCCTAATTGATTTAATAGATTTCACTAAAAGCAGGTGTTCACTATCTGATCTTAATTTTCTTCTTCTGGGTTCCCTTGAATTTCCTCGGCATAGCCCGTCCACTAACACCATCTAGCCCGGCTGCAAACTCGGAGGTATTGCGATGGCTAAATTTGGCTTTCTTCTTCGGGACGTTGTCGTCCTCAAACCTGCAACATGGAGGGTTATATCAATGTCATGTGGTGGTAGATTAAAGGGTGATGGTTAACAATTATTTGAGTCATTTATTGAAATTCTTCACAGAGTTTGATATCTAAATCACTGGCAGTCTGCACTGCAAAGTGTCTCATTCATATAGGGCCTGATTTATATTTTAAGACACATTTCACCTTACCGTGAATTCTCACGTAGAAGCCTTGACTTGCACGCGAATAAACCCCCAAAATGGGTATACATGTATAGGGTGATGCTATAAGGGTTCCAAAAGGGTACTAAATTAGCAATTTCCAGACCCCCTGTGTGGCTTCTAAGATTTATGAAAGTTAGGGATGCGGCTTATACGCGAGAATTCATGGTTCCTTTTTAAGTAGCTTTGACTTCTCCATATAACCCAGCAAAACTTACAGTGCGCTGCGCTTGTATTTCTTTGGCTTGGCGCCTTGTGATCCCATCATAGCGCCGATGGCTGTGGGCGCCTCGGCCAGGCAGAAGCTCTTGGCGACATGTCCCAGGTGCACATTCCTCAGGTTAAAGATGTGACGTAAAGCCACCGGGTAGGTGGCATAGGCACGCACAAATGACTGATACGCTGGTGGATAAAATAATAATGAAGTTTTAGTATAATTTTCAAGAGATTGTAGCTAATCTAGATCAAAGTAACGCCCCCAGCATCCTGCCCCAAACACGAAAGCTTTCTTTATCTTGAATAATAAAATCCAGACTTCTTTAAACTGTGAAATATCTAAATAAACACTGCAGGAAATATAGAACGTTGTCAGATACAGCCTCTCTACAGTGTCTCCCATAACACCTTATAATTGTGATTGTGTCAGGGTGTGACTATGGTTACAGAAGGAGTTGGGTCATTGTTCATTGTTTGAACACCAATATCTTGATCTAAATTGTACTCCCATTTCATACATTTAGTAGTCCAACCCTTATATTATTATCGTACCTTTCCTGGCTAATGTCCTTGTATCGCTTTGTCCGTCTACGTAAGTCTCCATCTTCTTCTGCAGGGCTACGGCACAATGTTCGGTCGATCTTGGGATCTGATTCTAAGGAAGGTGTGAGGATAGGTACATTTTCAGTAAAAGAAACGGTCAGCGGGTGACTTGGGTTAACTTACCAGGTCATTTCAACTACCGGTACATGACCTTTTTTTAAATGCCTTAATTTTAGTAAAATGGCAGGAGAGCACTATTAATTCAACTGCTGGTTAAATGTAGATAATTTGGACGAATGAAAGTGTATTGTATCGTCTCACAATAAAAAATATCTTCATTTTTTTATGTATAATTCTCATAACCCCTGGCTATGCGATAACATGTTATATTTCGTCTTTTATGTATACATTTATCTTTTTAACCATTCTTACCTTAGGAAGATTAGTTCCGAGCAATTTAAGGACATTTCTTTGTAGAGTGTCCAAAAACTGCTGCATATCCACTGTGTTAAAACTGTAATTATAAAGAAGAGACATTCTTATGAAAAGTTCAAGCATAGAAGCATACCATCCCAAATGATGTATCACGTTCAATATCCATAGGGTATTCCAATTACCGATACATTGGTCTTACAATATTCCCATACCTCTGAGGATTAGCAATGTTTTCAATTTTCTCCCCTTCTGAAACACGTAAAACAACTTTGCATTTTGTTAACAGGTCCATTACCCTTACCTGATATTCTGGTCATTGAGAACCTTGACAAAGTCCACCTCTGAGGGGGTGAGGAAGAGCAGGGCCTGGCCCTTCGACCCTGCCCGGGCAGTGCGGCCGGCGCGGTGGATGTAGTCTGAGGAACTGGTCGGGGGCTGGAACTGCACGATCCACTCAACGTTTGGCAGGTCAAGTCCACGCGCTGCCACGTCCTACATTTTAAAGTGAAGATAAATGGTTAGATGAATGGTAACAATCTACAGGAGTCAACCACTGTATGGTATATGCTTTATGTTTGTCTTGAACCTTCGTTGGATCCCATTATCTAGATCTGATATGAGCTGTATGTTGGGGGTGAACTCCAACTGAATAACAACAGGATTTACGATTCTATTAACGATTACAATTCGAGTACGTATCAAATTTAGGAGTGAATGGACCAACTTGTTCTCTATATTTACCGTGCATAATAAGACTCCTGACGTGGCCCCTTGGAAGTCTTGGAAAACCTTCGTCCTTATCTGAAAAGGAAATGGCAAACACAATTGAAGATATATTATCACGTTACTCGAGACACTCATATATCTGCCATTGTATGACTTGTGTATGGAAACTTTCCGACACCAATGAATGCTTTTCTCTGGTAATCTAAAATGAACCTGATCAAAATGCACATTAAAGCACTATGCGGCCATTAAAGGTTTAACATACCTTCTGCTCCATGTCCCCATGCAGTTTGAACAGCCAGCTCTCCTCTTCGTCGTCGCTCGCCTGTTCAGCGACATCGTCCTCTATTTCCTCTCGCAGACATTTGGTGAACACTTTGTGGTGGAATTCTACCAGATCCTGGGTCGAGAAAAACACGATCATCTTGCACGGCTTCTTGGTGAACTGAAAGTATGTAATAGAAATACATAAATACAGCATATCGTTGTAACATTGTATTTTGCCTGTGTTGCTATATTTTATTTTGGCATGAACTCTTTGAGTTTTGATAATATTCTTTACAAAGTCGTTTAAAATATCCCCTTTTCATGATGCTTGCATATAACATATGGATCTGCTGTAGTGAGGCCTTTTTGGGACCTACAACTGTCCACTCACCTTGCATTTAGACAGCAGGAAGGCTGCGAGGGTGACCAGCCTCAGTTTGCTGGGTACGACCACACACTGGTGTTCCAGGCTGGACGGTGTGGCGAAAGACTCAGCGGTCTCCTGGCTACCCGCTGACTGTGCACCAGGGACCTTTGATGTGTCTGCCTTCTGTGAGTTATCGGAGGCAGGCTTATCTTCACTCGGTTGTGTCTCTGCGCTCACATCAGTGTTAAGCTTGCGCACCTCTGCCGCCCCCTGCGAGACGCTAACACGGAGCGGTTCATTCAGACTCATCCCTGCGAGCTGCTCCACACCTGAGGGGAAATGATATTAATATCCATATCAATTCATGAGCTTCTCATATTATTTACTATCTTTGAAGGACATGAATTGATTATGTGCATATTTTCATGGGTTAGGCAATCCTCAAAAATCGCGAATATCTTTTTATAGGGTTACAGGGGTAGACACTAACTTTTTCAGCTGTGGGCCACCCGGGCCCGTAGCTCTAGAAAACTACGGGCCCGGACTAAGATCTGTGGGCCAATGGTAAAAATTATGTTTTCTTTAAGAGAAAAAAACCATGTACATTTCTGATTGTTCTATAAAAGACTAAAATTAATATGGTTGATTCAGGCACAATTCCCTCTTTCCAACGATATATTGCATGACTATAGTTGTCAGGTAAACTTTCTTTAAATGTCTTGCAAATATTCCTGCGGGCCACCCGGGCCCGTAGGAATGCTATTTTGCAGAAAACTACGGGCCATTGGCTCCCGGGCCAGCGTTAGTGTCTACCCCTGGGGTTATCATCAGCTTAAAACATCACACAAACTGAACTATCACACACTTTAGTAAATCCTTACGATTCCCAATATTTGATCAAAAATCAATCATACTATATCATTGTTCATAGATCGGCATTGAAGCTGGACTTTTTCATACTGAACTCACCAGCTGATAGTGTGGCAGAGAGGAGAATAGTTTGACGGTGTTGGGTCTGTTTCTCATCCAGACAGGAGATGATCTCTCGCACCTCTTTTTCAAATCCCATATCTAATAATCTGCAAGTATATATGGTATGAATTAAAATTTCCTGCTCGTATATCAGCCCAACAACATTGTATAAATCTTACACTTTGCTATATTGAGATTATTTCTTAAAACAGCAAAAAAATGATTATTTCTATGCTTCCTGTACTGTCCTTCAAACTTTGCAGGACCCCCCCCCCCCCCCAACCAACATATACATAAGCTCTTCTTTACCTGTCTGCTTCATCTATGACGAGCCAGCTGATCCTGTCCGGCATTAGGCTTTCTGTGTGTTTGAGATGGTCGAGGAGTCGGCCTGGAGTTGTCACCACTATATTGATACCTTTACGTAGTCGCGCCTTCTGTGCTTTACGTTTCTCACCACCAATCAGACTGCCTGGCACTACCCATGTGAACGGCTGAAATGGATGGCAAAAATTATCAATGTGTTTTGTATTTCACATATATACCTGGGTGAACGTATTAAAAGGTTATCATTAACTTACTCTTATACAGCGTGTAATATGGTCGAACATTAACAATCAATGATTTGGTAATATTGGGTAATTGATGCTGCTTTCCTTATTTGAGGAGAGCATACAGCATAATTCCGTTTACATATAAACTTGTGGACAAAAGATATGAAAGTCTATATATAAGTCTTACCCTTGTCAGTTCTGTAAAGGTAGTACAACTCTGAATGGCCAACTCTCGGGTTGGCACAATGACTATGGCAAAGGTTCCGTTTGCTCGGCTAATTTTGGGAGTACGACTTTGAAGCTGCTGAACTATGGGCACTGCATAGGCTAGTGTTTTACCTGTAAATGGATTGTCAAAGCAAAGTCAGTTTGCCACCTTTGATTTGGTGTTACAAAGACAAGTACACATATTTTTTTATTCTATAATCTGTAGATCAAAAGAGTTTTGTCTTGGACTATACAATGTAGTATAGTAGCCCAATCTTATACACTTACTATATTCATAGAATTAACACAACCAGATAAACCCAGAATCAGTGTCCTAAAATCAACTTTACAATGTAAATGTCCTTTTATAATTTGACCATGTCACATTATACCACAGTGGAGTGTATAGCAAGTTAATTAAAACATTCACATTCTGCTGAAATAAGATAGAACGTGTACTGCAATCATCAACTTAAACATGGAGTAACTCTGCCCTACCTGAGCCCGTCTGAGACTGGATGAGGACGTCACGGCCCGCCATGATGTGGGGGATGGAGGCTTTCTGTACCGCCGTCATCTCACTGAAGCCCAACTTCTTCTCCAGGTTATCCACCTGAATAGTGACAAAACATATTTAACAACTTGCTCCTCCTACTTTTTTAGTGCTCAGGCGTCGTACTGGTATTTGATTGATAGTTATTTCATGAACATTAAACTTAATAGTGCTGTGCATTTAATAGTTATCTTTCTATTCAAATGGTACCGATCCCGATTCAAGACTGTTTTTTTTTCTTTCTTTTTTTCCAGGATTTAAGAAAGTCTTAGGAAAGCTGCGTGCTGGTGGCATGTTAGTTGGCGTGTAAGCTGCACTTACCATAAATGTGTGTAGTTCTAAGTCTTTGAAGCTGTCTCCTGTGAACACCTTCTCAGTATGAGGTCGTACAGTAGCACTGGAATTGGAAATTATTATGGAATGGCTTTATGTTCATCTTGGTACCTTTTGATATCTACTGCTTTAGCGTATCAAATATACCGGTATCTATATTTCTAATAACCTCGAGCTCTGTACCGTCCTTATTGCACCAAAGCCAATATTTATATTGACATCCATGTCATCTTCCGTCACCGGCACCGCCAAAATAGCCATGATAATTATATTCTCCATATCTATCGATAATAGTCTTTTTTATAATTGAAAGAACGACTCTGAAAAATGTGAAACTCTACCTTTTGAGAGATGGGATATCCGGATTTTTCGTAAATAATGCAGAGAACTTTGACATTGTGGCCTTGTTGTCCGAGTGTCGTTGTCTAGGGCCGGGTGGTGCCTTGGTCTTGTTAGGTCTAGGTGAGGTGTGGGTGACTGGGGGTGGAGCAGCAGCGTCGGTGGCTGGTTGAGCCTTCTCCTCATCCCTATCTGTATTCTGAGATGAGGGGGTCTCATCTTGCAGGGCTCGTTTTTTCTCACGCTTGTGGTTTATCTAACAATAGAAGACCATCAGGAGATGTATTAAATGAATCATAGAATTTGAAGGTTAGCACACTTACGAAGCTCAGGTTCGGGTGGGAACATTTGAGTTGACGAGGTTACCCTGATGGAAGGTTAGCCCACTCCAAAAAAAAACTTGTTTCTCATCAACGCGCGCATCATGGAAATCGTGATTTCGGGAAAACTTTTTTCTTCTTTTAAAAAAAAAGATTTTTGATGAAAAGTCTGTCAATAATTTACAAATATTGGCATATTTGGTATCAAATTAAAACTTAGACTGTCAGTAATGCAGTGAGCTAGGAATAACTTGCATTTAATATTTATTATAACATTAACAACTTAACCAGAGTAAAGGGGTTGAGGCGTAAAAACAAAATAAACAAACACATGTTAAAGGGGTGGGGTGAACATATTTAGCAGTTTGAGCGACGGGGGGGGGGACGCGACCAGGCCCGTAGCCAATGGGGGGGGGGGGGGACGGAGGGGACGCGTCCCCCCCCCCCCCCCCACGGGCCTACAGACAAGAAGGTCCACATCATGGAGCCCTAAACACTAGCTATCTGGAGCTTTTTACGGTTTTTCAATCGGACAATTATTAAGGTTTCTATTGAAGAAAATACAGGGGGAAATCTTTCAGAGAAATGATTTGGCCAATATGTATTTTCAGAAGGCACCCATACATATAAGGCAACACTTAATTGGTTGGACCTTGGGGGGGGGACCTGGGCAGAGAGAAACTTTAATGAGCGGGACAGTGGGTCTTCAGGGGCTGGTACACCAATTGGTTGGACCTGGGGGGGACCTGGGCAGACAGAAACTTTAGGGAGCGGGACAGTAGGTCTTCAGGGGCTGGTACACCAATTGGTTGGACCTGGCCGGGGACCTGGGCAGACAGAAACTTTAGGGAGCAGGGCAGTAGGTCTTCAGGGGTCGGTAAACAAATTGGTTGGACCTGGGGGGGGGGGGTACCTGGGCAGACAGAAACTTTAGGGAGCGAGACAGTAGGTCTTCAGGTACACAAATTTGGTTGGACCTGGGGGGGGGACCTGGGTGGACCTGGATTGACCTGGGTGGAGTCGGGGACAGAATGTTTTGGGAGGGGGTCAGTGGGTCTTTTAATTTGATGGTCCCCTGGACTTCAGACCCGGTGGAAAAGTGTGGCTCCCTGCAAACCAGGCACAGCATCTTCAAGTTGAATAATTTTGGACTGCTAGCCCTAAATCTGTCTAGAAGTAGTTTATTATTTTGCTTGTAGGGGCTCAATCTCTAGCATACAATATGTAGCATGGGGACTAAATGAGAGGACCTTGGGGACTTCATAGTTTTCTGCTTATGTGTTTTCAGTGAGGGGAATGGGAAAACAGAGAAAATGGAACCAGTGGCAGGGGAAGGAAACATGAGGGAATTTGCCGGGGGGGGGGGCCACTCTTGTATTTATGGATACCATGTGCATACATTACCCTGAATTAGGACCCCTTTTACTGGGACAAAAATCCACCAAAACACCCCCCTTTTGGCGGGATTACCCCCTAACATGTGAAAAAACAGCCCCCTTTTAGTGGGACACAAGCTTGAATTGGCCAAAATCGACCCCTTTTTAAGGGATACTTTAAAATGGCCAAAACTGGAACCCTTTTAGTGGGATACCCACATAAACTGGGCAAAATTGGACCCCTTTTGGTGGGATACCACCCTGAATTTGGGCCAAATTCCAGGAAAAATATACCCCTTTTAACAGGATTTTTTGGACTTTTGGTTGGATATTCTTGGCCTAGAGACATACCCCTTTTGCCAAAGAATGGCCCAAAAAGGACCCCTAATGGTGGGTCCGGCCGGACCCGCCAGTGGGGCCCAAAAGGCACCCCTTTCCCGGGATTTTGTGTATGCACATGGTTACTATAGATCATACAGCGAGTGCCCCCCCGGCCCCCCCGGGGAATTTGTGAGGGAGGCTGTAGATGTGAGATGGGAAGGTGAGGATGGGGGGGGGGAGGCATGGAGAAGGAGAAATACCTTGAGGGAGAGAAAATCAGTATAGGAGGAGGAGGAGAATGGATATGATGAAGGTAGCCTCCCCCTTACTGAAAGTGATTTATGGCTGCAAATTAGTTCAATCTTAGCACTCAGAATCCACCAGAATGCACCATTTGCCTTCTTGATTTCAAAAATTTCCTGGGGGGGCATGCCCCCAGACCCCCCTAGGGAGATCGCTGCGCTACGCTTGCGACTTTGCTGCGCTTCGCTTGCAACTTCGCTGCGCTTCGCTGCGCTTCGCTTGCAACTTCGCTTGCAACTTCGCTTGCGCCTTCGCTTGCAACTTCGCTTGCGCCTTCGCTCAGCTGCGCTTTGCTTGCAGATTCTCAAAATTGGTCCACTTTCCTGGTCAAGGTCCCCCCCCCCAACAGGAAACTCTGGATACGGGCCTGGCCACAGTTTACACACGCTCTCGCGGGGAGGTGATGGGAGGGGGGGGGGGGGTGTAAGACTAAGAGATGTGGGACTGGTCACTGCGACGGTTTCACTGCGACTCGAGTCGAGTGCGAGTGCGACCTGGGTCTCGCACTGGCCGAGGCGAAAGCGCGTTTTACATCATTTTAGGAACACAAAATGGTAAATTAAACTGACCCATTCCTTCTTGGACATAGCATTTCTCTTCTGTGGTTTTTTCGGAGTTCCATTGTCCATGTAAACTGATGTTTATGCACAAATTATCGTCGTCTGCCATCTCGACTTTTTGCGATTTCGACAGGACCGGAAGCACGTGTGTTTTGATTCTGAACGGCAAAATATGCGGTCGCTAAACACTTTTCATTGAAACGGGTTACAAGAGCAAAATAGAGGCGAGTGCAGTGTTTACAACTTGAGTTTTGCTGTTTGTGGCTCTTGTGTGGTATACTAGTCATGTATACTTAACCGGTTTCATCTGGGAGAAAGGTTACCCTGTCCAGAAATGCACTGCTATTAAAATACAAGCTCTGAACTGCTGCTAGGTTTAATATAAACCAGACAGTGGCTGCCACTCAGTGAATTGACTCTCTCTGACTGGTTGACTGCCTGGCTGACCACAACCACACTGTCCGCAGCATTGAGTCTGGCCCTCGGTGATGACCATCTGAGACTGAAACAGGATAGAGGCAGAGGGAGGTAAGTCAACGGCATAACATATTAAAGGGAGTTAAGGCAATAAGGGAGTGTTCATTTGATACCGGGGAGGTGGTGAGATGTCGCGTGGAGGGGCGAAAATATTTTACGCCCCCCCCTCTACTAGGCTCTAGAGCGCGTGAAACGTTGTTTGCCCCCCCCCCCCCGCACGCCGAAGGCGTTCCAAATTTTTCGCCCACCCCCCTTTGAACTATATTAACGCGCAGGCTTTTTTGCTAAAAAGGGGCTAAGGGAGTGCTCATTTTATAACAACAGGGGGGGGGCAGTGAGATTTCGCGCGGAGCGCGCGAAATTTGTTCACCCCCCCCCGCTAGAGGGGTTGAAATTTTTTACCCCCCCCCGGCAGGCCGAAATCGCGCGCGTTCGCGCCCCTTTGTAGCATAGTAACGCGCGGGCTTTTCCCCTCAAAACAGGTTGAATTTTTTTCACCCCCCCCCAAGAGGGGTCTAAATTTTTTACCCCCCCCCCGGTCAAGGGGTCCAAATTTTTTACCCCCCCCCCCAAATCCACCACCCCCCCCCTGTTGTTAAAAAATGAGCACTCCCTAAATTGTTTATGCGCCCCCTCAAGATGGGTCCGAATTTTTTACGCCCCCCCTCAGGAGGGGTCGGACAATTTTTACGCCCCCCCCATTGTAACCAATAAATGAACACTCCCTAAACAGCGGGGAATGGGGCAGGGCGGGGAATGTAATTCCTTGGGTAGTAGTCTCCGGAGCAAACACCAGCAAATCCATTTGTTGTGCTTCGCGTCACTGCTGGGAGCCAGAGTCTGCCGCACAGTAAATCCCCACAAGTATGATTTTATACGTGTGGGGGGCACTGACCAATCACGGCGCCTGTACGTGCCAGTGTGCCCAATGAGTGCCCACGTCATAATCGAATGCGGCAGACACTGCTCCCAGTAACATAGTGCAGCGACGTGGATGGATTTGCAGTCGTTTGCTCCGGAGACTAATTCCTCGGGTGTAGATCTGATTTAACAATAGTCAATATTAGTTTTTAGTAGGCCTAAAGGGAAAATATTAATACTGTAGTATTAAATAACTACCAACTATTAAAGTGTAGGGGTAACATTTTTAGCTTGTGAATTTCCGAAATATTTTTACATTTCCTGAAAGCTGATAATGTAAATAAGACAATGCTGTTTACATTGTGATTGATTCAATAGACCCACCAGAAGCGAAGTTATTGATGTCTGAACAGCAAAAGTTTATCAGATATTCTGTCAATGTATTTATAGCTATTTTGGTCCATATCAGTGACTACACATGACCCACCGCATGCAGTGGGACTGGGAAGTTTTAGACTTTGCTTCACATAAATTCCATTATAATTTGACTGGATCATCATAGGCAATAACCAATTATACCACTGTCAGCACAACATATTGGGGATTATAGGGCTATATTTTGCATTACTTGGAGTCAGGGTAAGTATAGCCAACCTTGACTGTAGACACTATAAGTATTGTTTATCGCGATGGAAAGTCAAAACTTGGTAAGTAGCAGTGTGGTCAGCTGGGCTGATTTTCTCTTGACTTTTGACCATACTACCAGTTACTCTTTTGCTTTGGACTTTTTTGGATTAGTAGATAAATCAAATCTGATTGCAGATGCTGAAAGAAGACATTTTTCCGGTCATCCCATATAAGTAACAAAAAGCTAGCAAAATAATAAATTTGAAAATAAAAAGGTCAAATTTTTAAGTAGCCAGAATTAGCTATAATTTGTACAGCGATTCAATTTTTTCTGTCCCAATAGTAAACGCTCATGTCTTTTGCTTTAAATAGAGGGTCCCCCGAGAAGATCCTCCACACACCTAACTTGCGTCGGAGGAGGGGGACCTTTCTAATCTGAGTTATTCGGTCTTGTCATTCACAACCATTTCTTGGGAATTGTTATATTTTCATACGGGAGTGCACCCACAGCACACATGCGATTATTGTCTAGATAAAATAAATTTTGATAAAATAAATTTCACTGTGCTTGCACAAATACCCCTTCGGAACTGATAAGATATCTTATGAACCACTTGACGCACAGCAAAATGGTTCACAGATTCTGAATCTTTGGACATTTCTACATTGGGACATGACTGTAGTGTGGTCAATATTGAAAATAGGATTGTCATGTTTACTATGGTGACAGATAGGGACCCGCGGAAACGGGCACTGGGGTGTTATCCCTATAAAGTGAACAATATTCCTTGTGATCTTTAGAATACTGGTATCATAAGTGGATGTTATCACTTAATGTGAGAGGTAGGCTAACCCACCAGGACATTACTGTGAGTACAATTAGGGTTGCTGCTGAGTTACTTTATCAGTCTGTATCATCACAATAGACAGTGGGGATAAATTACCGGTATGTATAATGCAGTCATTTACTGGCCAACTCATGGTGTTGATGTTTAGGTAAATATATCCTGCTCAGCCGTTATTCAACGCGGTCAGATTTATAGATCCTAGACTGACTACATGTATATAATGTTGAACAATACATGTTTATAATTGCCTACTTACTAAATAGACCATTGAGCCATACTTAACAGTAATGCAATATGTGTGCTTGCTGACAGCATTGGATGCGCGCTATAACCTGTACAGAAGCAGCCATCAGCTAGTGGAAGTATGAGAAGGAGCGTAAGGAGCAGGAGGAAAAGGGATGATTCCAGCGTAAGTGTATACACATAACACTTGAGGGAGTCCTGTTAGTCTACTGTTGAAAGAAATAGAAGCCATGATCAACCACAATTAATTTCAGTAATATTTAATCAGATAAAAGTCGTTTAAAGTAAATTGCAATGTACGGGTATTCATCAATACAGTTACACACGTCTTAAATATTTCCTTTGGTTATATTTGACATTTATAGGATGTTGAGTATAGAGCATGTTATCTTTTTCAGGCTGATATTGTGTACATAAAGGATGACCAACCACAGAACCCCTACACAGAAATACAGATTCTCGCCCAACACACGGACATAGTGCGACTACTTATACGAATCAACCCATACCGGTAGGCTACTGGAGTATTACGTCATCATTTAAATGGTTGATTTCATTTTCCCCTTTTGCTCCTCAAGACTGAGTAATTGATTCAGGGTGTACCCCTGAGACTAGCGAGTCGCCTCCTGGCTATGATTTTTTATAGACTTTCGGTTTGACTAGGGGCTAGACTAATTTTCAGTTTCAATTCACTAAGATGAGGCCATTTCTAGCTCCTCTGAAACTTCAGATACCTGGTCAAACTTCACATTTTAATCAACCAAGTCAATCACATAAGCACCCTGGAGCAAAATTGTGATTTAGACCACACCCCCAATCTCTCTTTCTATTTTGCAGATGTGCATCAGCAGGGGACGATTGTCAGGTGATAGTATGGGAAATAGAGGTACGTGAATGTCATGATACAGAACCGCATCTAATTTTCATCTGATATTTTGGATATTTAATCCAGTGGACAATTAATACAAAACTATAGTACAGTACCAACAGAAAATATTGTTTTCAACCCTGAATTAACAACTATGATAGGACAGTACATATAGATATACATATATATGCAATGAAAAGGGTATCTTTGATATCATACAACTGCAAGGTACATAGTTAAAGTTAAACATACCGTAAAGCTCTGGACTTTAGATAAATCACAGTGCTGTGTACTGCCACCTGCTCAGCACTTTCCCTATATAATATCAAGATGTATTAAAATCAAATCATTTGTATATATAATGTATGTCTTTGTCTCGCAGGTGGGTCGCAAGTTACATGTGCTCTCCGGACACCGGCGTCCGGTGACGTGCATGTGTCTGATGGAGGCCACCGTCACCATCTCGACTGACCACCTGGGGGAGCCACCCATCCTCCTCACCGGCGCCTCCGACAAACTCATCTGTGTATCCTTTTGTAATGTGTGCATTATATAACCCTGAACTGGTATTGCTTCTAAATAAAACTATCAATATAGACAATTCATATTTGACATGTGTCAATGGCATATAACCAATTTAGTCTTTTATTTACTGATTAATTTAATAGTTACTCATACTGTTTGTGTAGCCTTGAAGGGGTCTATATTAAGTAACTTTTAAAGTTAAAGTAGAGCAGGTAAATGCCACGTCATACATAAGAATTTCTAAAAAAACAACAACTTTAATTTATAAAATATGTAGATTAACTATAATCATGTTCGACGTGGACCACCTTAACCGAACAATCAGGCGTGGAATGTGGACGCAGGGAGCTGTTTATTCACAGTAACAGACCACGACGGTCCTATTAGAGTAAGTACATACATCAGCTTTAAGCTACCAAGGCTCATTGCCGGTTAGGGTAAGATCTTGTTAAGTGGTATGCTATCGATATACAGCGAGACTTGGAGTTGGATATTAAAAACAGTTGGATATGAGCGGAGCATAGTTTGGTGGAAGATCCGCTTTAGACTAATACACTCTCATCAAACCAATAGCAGGCATATAATCAACTACACCCTATCCTGTTTGCTATGACTCGATTTTGGCCGATCTAGACAATCCGCCATGTTTAAAACTGGCCAGTTGGGAAGAGTTTAGTCATTGCAGGGAATTGAAATGGCTATGGTGTCTCCACTATAGCCAATGGCTGATCGTTCAGTGAGCGTATTAATATTTAGAAGGAGGACTTTCCCCCCTTAAATATTCATAATCTTTTTAAACATTAATCATGGTATTTCTACACAGATCAATTAATGTACTTTATTTTTTTCATGTCTATATACATTAAGTATGCTCTGATCCTGCTGACAGTGCTTACTCACGCTACCAGAACATGACGTGTTCTGTGGTGCCGGGGAAAACCTGTGTCTGTGGGACCGGGACGGACGCCTACTCACCAAGTATAACCGACATGAGGACGAAGGTCAGTACTAACGATGTCAGTACTACTATATTTTATAGTACTGTTGTATTACCAAAGGAAAAACACTATAATCAATTATATTATATGGTCCTCTGACAGTAATTAAAATACCTAAAATGACAGAACCTAATTGAACTATATATGGTATCTTTATGGGCATGGGAGTTTTACTGGAATTACATTAACACTTTTCCTGATGTTGATGATTCAGATATCCAAGGTATGATAGTAATGAGAAGCGATATGCTGGTCACTATCGTGGACAAACAGCTCGGTAAGTGCTCTGTTAATGTCTCTCTATCATAAGAACTCTTCTGTTGTACACTGAATAAGTAGTTCAACATTGCCTTGCTTTCTACAGAAATACAGAAATATTCAATCATTATGTTCAAACAGCAAAATGTCCATTTCCTATTAAATGTATGGTGCCCTAGCTGGTTAATAACAAGCCCACTTTATGGACATAAGTAAATGAGAGAAATTATACATTGTAAGGCATGAATCAAACACTTTTACATTTAAAAACAGTTTCACTAAATTGCTTACCATTACCAGTGGTATACGGTACATCGGTGGAGGGAGCAGAGGGAGCTGAGCGCTGGACAGTGAGACTCCTACGTAAACTACCAGCACATCGAGAGGCTATCAGGTCCCTGGTACAAGTGAATGGTCAGTATCAGAGTTATGGGTATACATGTAGTATGCATATCCTTCCCTCATAGTACCTCAGAGTTACTTTAAATCATACAGATATATTGAGGAGGAGGAGTTTTGTTTTAGTAACACCACAACAGGAGAGTACCCTAGACATATAGGATAGTACAAACATGTATATTGTCAGGGCCACTCATTGTTGGGGGGGGGGGGGGGGAGAAGGGAATTAAAGTTGGAACATGTTAAATTGTAGCCGGATTGAAAGGATAATGTGGTGATACTAGTCACAGTCATATATAGTACTTCTGGATGTTTCTAGATGGGTGTTTCGCCAGCGGCTCTCTAGACGGGACGATTGTGTTGTGGACAATGCCTCTCGTACCATCTAGGTAAGTGGACCCATAGTTGAATATTTGGGTTTGTAAATTATTTATTACTATTATAATGTTACACGTCTTATCATACTATAGTGGTACATTCATGGTGCCACTATGTCGTTATAACCGAACTATTCAGGGCTGGGCATGTTGTGATATGCTGGAGCAAACCTAGAAATCTTTGGAGCAAAAAAAAAAATTCAGATGGGCACACATTAGGAAGTGCTCATTTTTTAACAACAGGGGGGGGGCGGTGAGATTTCGCGCGGAGCGCGCAAATTTTTTTCACCCCCCCCTCTAGAGGGGTCGAAATTTTTTACCCCCCCCCCCGGCAGGCCGAAAATCGCGCGTGTTCGTGCCCCTTTGTAGCATAGTAACGCGCGGGCTTTTCCCCTCAAAACAGGTTGAATTTTTTTGCCCCCCCCCCCCAAGAGGGGTCTGAATTTTTTACCCCCCCCCCAGTCAAGGGGTCCAAATTTTTTACCCCCCCCCCCAAATCCACCACCCCCCCCCCTGTTGTTAAAAAATGAGCACTCCCTTAACTAGATGTGTGTGGCGGCCCCCCCCCCCCCCAAAAAAAAAAAACCACAAAAAAAACAACAATAACAACCCTCCTTGAGGTAAATTTTGGGTGTGAAATAAAGAGAAAATTTGGATATTTCTGTTTTTAGTTTGGTGTGCTCTGATGGGTTTCAGTGCATGTTGCTAATAGCTTTGTTTTGGGCACATTGCTCCCAGAAAAATTATTTTAGAATGGTGCATTCTGAGAGTTTGTTGGCACATTGCTGTAGGAACATTTTGAGATTCTACTTTTAGATGTATGTTTTCTATGAACTTTTGGGAGGTTCTGAGGAGTTTGGGAGCATACTGCTCATCCAAGATTTGGAACTTTTACTTTTTAGAAAGATCTATTATGATGGTCTAGGGAGCATTTTGTTAAAATTTAGAAATTTCACCTAATAGTGTTAACCTAGATGTATTTTGATCATTTTGGGAGTATGTTGCACCAGGAAAATTTTGAAAATTGACCTTTAGGTTGGTATATGTTTGTGTAGTTTTGAGAGCAAATTGTTCCAGGAGAAATCAGTAATTCCATGTGCAGATTGGTATATTTTGAGGGGATCGTGAGACAATGTTCCAAGAAATTTGAGAACATTTATTTTTAAGTTGGGGTATAGTTTTTGGACATGTTGCTCCAAAGAATATGGCCATTTTACTCTCAGATTGGTGTATTCTGTTGGCATATTGCCGTGGAAGATTTCTGGAATTCCACCTTGAGATTGGTGTACTCTGAGTTGCTTGTGGTGTACTATTCTGAGGGGTTTGTGGGTGTATAGATCCAAGCAAATTTTGAAAACCCATTGTTATATGGGTTATGGGGAATATTGCACTGGAAACACTGCTAAAAATCTATTGAAATGGTCCCAACTTTGGTTCTAATTGGAATATTTACAAAATTCTTTCATCTTTAGAAAGCCCAGACTTTCCCTAATGCCCCTGTCGCATTTTCCAAGACCTCTGTCGCAATTTTTTTGCGACAATGCGACAGTTGCCCAGCCCTGCTATTTACATGATTTAAGTGCTAACTTATAACGTTCTGTTTGATTTTGAAATGCAAAGGGAATATCTTGTACCCAGCTATTAAAACCATTAAAAGAAATTAAAATTTAAAAAAATAAATTAAACCCAGTTTCTACAGGTATCGACTATAATGTACTTAAAACCGGTTACCTTGCATACAGCCTATTAATTTGAGCTTCCCATATTAATTTGTGATAAACATTTCTTCACAGGTATTTCAATGCTCTTAAGGACTATGAGGGTGAGGACCGTGTCTACCCATACAGCATCCAACACGTTATGGTCACCGAAGAGGTAAACTCACTAACCCTGCAACCATTAATGGTTTAGTGTTCCTGATGTAGAGTAGTGCAGTCCATGTGTTTAATCAGCGGCCATATCTCTGGTTTAATATATACATGTGTTTGTGTTGAGAGTTTATCAAATCCATGTACCGGCATCTACTATCATAACGGTTTTTAATGGTATTACTATTACCGGGTAGTAAGGGAAGAAAACCTTTTTTTTTCTTAGAATAAAATGAGGTAGATATTGAGTATAGGAAGTAATTGCAACATCTGTGCATTTTATTTACACTTACAGCGGTACCTGTTTGCCGCGATCGGCACAGGTTTCTGTATCTACGACTCAGTGTCCGGCCGCCTCCTAGCTCAAAAACAACACGCCCATTATTCTAAGGTCCTCTACATGCAGTTTGTCTACAACGGGTGAGTAGGCATAGGCGTAGGCATGTCTTGCATTATAAATTCAGGCGTCCACATATTTATCGAATCAGTTTAAAAGATGATTAAGTTCCCCCTATGCTATCGTATAAAAAGATGCCATATGGTATTGTAGTTGTGTAAGGTCTTATTATTGCAATAAATTGCCGTTGATAAGTTGCTGACATTTGGAGCATAAATTTCTTTTTGATTAGCATTAATTGCCATTAACATGTGAATTCATAAAATGTGAAGAACAGTGACATTAGAAGATAAGTTTTCACTCCCCAAAAAAGAATATATTATGGCTTCGATACATTTGTAAATTATCACCTTTGGGGATTTAGATCGGTGCTGGCATCGTGCTCGGAGGATGGCAGTATCCGGCTATGGGGTGCACCGGAAAGTGCGACTGGGTCGCCAAAGGATGACGACAGGAATAAGGCAGGCAGAACAGTCCCCGCAGGCTCCCCTACAGAACGCTCCACTATAGAGAAATTCATGGGGCTCAGGTAAGATTAAGGGCCTATACTTTTTAGACGGTGCCATTGGTCTTTATAGTGTTGTATCTTTATAGAGAATGGCACCTTCTTTACTAGTCACTGAGGTCTGATCCTGGATCTAGGTGGTTTGGTCACCTAAGTGATCAAATTACACATTGATGCAAAGTCATTTCAAGATTTTCAGAATTACCATTGTGTGCACAACATGTATAGCTATCTGGACATGTCTTCAAATATTCCCATTTTCATTAAGTTTTTGGTGATATTCAGTGTTTTGTGGAAAAAATGGGGTAAATTCTCTGTTATAGCACTGAATTGAATGGGGAACTTTTTCTGTACTAACACTTTAGGGATTTGCATTTTATACATACTTTGCAAATAGATATCATCTATTTGTTCAGACATCATGTAGATAAGATTCACCGGAAGTACATGGTTTGAAAATTAAAATCACATTTTGATTATTTTAATACAGAATATTGATCCTTAGATCACCATTGATTTAGGGCAATGTTTGCTTGTGCAAAGTCAGGGTTGTTGAGGCGGAACGGGCAGACACCCGTCTGGGGAGGCCAAGGTATGACGCAAGGTATGGCCCCAGAGGTCGTACCACTGTCCAGCAGCCAGGGCAGGTACACGGGGGTGTAGGTCTGGGTGCAGGTGGACTCAAGGTATGGCCCCCCGGGGGGGGGGGGGGGTACTGACTCTATGTGGGTGAGTGGCGACTGCCGTGGTACCGCCCCTCCTCCTCATGCTTGGGGGAGCTGAGGGGGTCACTGACTGCCCCTCCTTTTCAAGACTGAGGAAAATTGTGGGAGTGACCGCCCCCCTAAATGGACCATATGCAATCTAAGCCCCCTCCTTTCATCCCATCTGAGCATCATATTTCAGTCATCACAATGGCAAACTTACCAATTACCATTTTCTGACATGTTTGTGCTGCAATATTGCTGTATAAACACAAGAAACCTTTACCCAGGAAGCATTAAGCCCCCTACTTTGATGACATAAGGGGGGGGGGCACTGCCCCTTCTTTTCATTAAAAGTAGGGCTGGCCGCCCCTACTTTTCATCCTCTCTGTCAACCCACCACTACCGCTCCTGGGAGAGGTGCGGCAGTCATTATCCAAAACGTATCTCAGTGCCCCCCCCCCCCGGGGTATGGCCCCAAAAGGTCGTACCACTGTCCAGCAGCCAGGGCAGGTACACGGGGGTGTAGGTCTGGGTGCAGGTGGACGCCAGGTATGGCCCCAAAAGGTCGTACCACTGTCCAGCAGTCAGGGCAGGTACACGGGGGTGTAGGTCTGGGTGCAGGTGGACTCAAGGGATAACCCTAAAAGGTCGTACCACTGTCCAGCAGCCAGGGCAGGTACACGGGGGTGTAGGTGTGGGTGCAGGTGGACTCAAGGTATAACCCCAAAAGGTCGTACCACTGTCCAGCAGCCAGGGCAGGTACACGGGGGTGTAGGTCTGGGTGCAGGTGAACTCAAGGTATAACCCCAAAAGGTCGTACCACTGTCCAGCAGCCAGGGCAGGTACACGGGGGTGTAGGTCTGGGTGCAGGTGGACTCAAGGTATCACCGTATGGCTCTAGACGTCCGGGGGGGCCACTTCTTTTCTATAGTAACTATGTGTGAATTATGTATAAATTATAATGCAATGGCACCGTCTCCAAGTATACAGAATTGTTACTACAAACATGATATAAAATGAAATGCTATCATATTTTCTCTCTTTTTTAATTGATTAGTTGTCAGGTATATGGATCCACATATCGTTTAAGACTTGCTTCATTTCTGTGAAACATACAAAGGGATGTTTTTCTTTTGCTGAACATTTATTGTTAAAAAGTTATTTGAAACAAATGAATGAAGTGATACTTTATTCTGATTGTAGCAAACAAGACTTGAAGACAGCGAACACGATTGAACCACGGCTTATTGGAGAATGTCTCGCTCACTCAGGAGCTGTTCAGGTTAGTCTCATTTTCAATTGAACATTTATTTATAGAAATACATTCTCATTTTCTAATTATGACTATAGATCATTGGCTGCATTCTACAATACATGTATCCATAAACATTTATATGTGGTTTCTAATATTTCAAATATTTTCATGAACGCACTGCCTCCTGTCCTTATCAGACTTTCTTGCTTATGGAGCGGTCACGTTAACCCTATGGGAGTGCTTGTCTGCCCCCTACCCCTCCCCCCGGTAGAGTCCATATTTCCCCCCCCCCCCCCCACCCGCGATGTCATGCATGTACAGTATCATAAACTCTCGTGTAGAAGCTGCGTCTAGTACGAGGGTCAGATCGCCACTGCGGCTTATAGGATCGGCCCAAACTCGGGGTGCGGCTTATACGACAGTTAGGCTTATACGCAAGAATTTAAGGTAGTTGTAACGCTGTGTTAGACGGATGAACCCGCCCCGTCGCAAGAAGGGTCCAAATCATTCCAGTCAACATCACCCCCCTCCCCTCGATTTTATTGGTCCACTTCCAAGCCCACCCCCTACCTCTAAAAAAAGCAAAAAATGTACATTTGTTAACAAATGAACACTCCCTTTAACGGTTTACAAAGTTTAAATTCTATTTTGTAGATGTGTCTTGATTTTGATGCGGAGGGTTTCGTGTCGTGTGGTGTTGACGGACTCCTGGTGGCGTGGAAGGACGGGTGTCGTCAGGACTACAAGCGGAGTGCTGCCGTACGCAGTCTGCTCCTGGGACCTACACTCGAGGGAATTGTATAGCCACATCACTGGTTATCTTATACATATATGTAGTATAATCATACCAGGGCTGATCTTGTTAAGATACTTTCATACTTACATGGCCAAATGCATTTTTAGATCGTATCCACTGAAATATGTCATTTTAGAACATAATGGAGAACATATATACATGTTCATATATATAGATGTTTTAGCTAACGAACTTGCAGAAGGGGTTTAATATTTGATTAAATACCAGGAGTGAGTATTGCGTAGTGTGAAAGTAGAATGTATACTTTTGTAAATTGTATGTATGTACACATTTATGTAAAAATAGAGGCGACTGTCGTTATGGGTTTCGTTCTTTAGGAATTTTACCTGGCCACAGTGATGATTTATGTGATATACACATGTATTCCAAGGGGAAGTGCAATATTGTCTTACTTATTTGTATATGTTATGACATTTTAAAGCAATTTAGTGGTACATGTATGTCAAATGAATATACCTTACCACATTTTACCATATTTTAAATTATTTGCGTTTTAATAAAATGGGGAGGCCTGGATTTTCCCATATTTAAAACCTTTTCATTCTTAAAGTGTCTATGTCTACATGTAATATGTCTAGTATAGTTGAAGTCTAAAGGTTTTATGTACAGTTATTGAAATTAATGTAGGTCATTCCAGTGTCTAGCTCAAACATATAACATATACCATGTGGACATATTTCTTTTTACAGTACATAGGATACCCGCTTCTTCTCGTCTACTCTAGAATAGATGAAGTCCAACGATTTTATTTTGAAATATTTAGTTTAAAAAAAGAAGAAAATACATCGTTTTGTTATATCAATATTTTATTGTGTTCCTTAAAATAGTGTCAAATACTGCTTTGTGGGAAACAACAATTGGCTCATTTATTACGTGGCAAGCAATAAACACGCTCAATAAACTTTACTTAATTAATTAATCATGATTGGTCCGTTCATTCTGTTTGTTAAAAAACACATTGCCATAAGCAAATACATGTGTATAAATATCATAGCAAACATAACAAGATTGTGTTTAGCAGATTGCACCAAGATTAACAAATGCGATACAAAGAAAAAACAAAAATCAGTCAAACCTTATATTTTTCTCAGTCACTAGCCTCTCCCATCACCCCTCAAAAAATGAAGTTATGCACCACACAGTACCCTATATGTAGTACACTAAATCTGTCGTGGTACATTAAGTAAGAATCATCATCAGCACCCTCTCCAAGACTTGATTTGTACAGCTTTTCTACAGACCTCTTTGGATAAATTTCATAATGTATATCCTAACTGGGATACAATAATAGAACATTTTAGTATGCATGCCCTAATTGGGAATCATATTCATTTAATTTATTATGAGTGGTCTAAGAGCATGTACCGGAGATATATCGCGTCCTAACAAAATCGCAGCAATCGCTCAACTGTAATTGCATCGCAACAAATGATACAAGAAAAATATGAAATATTTTAAACTCGATGGCTAGAATTTTTACCACAGTGAAACGGACTTAAAGCTATGCGTCCAGAATATATGTCCACTGATCCTGTACACTATATACCGTCTCTACTATAGATAATTTTCTAGGACCCAAAAACTTGTAGGAATCTTTACTCTCAATTGCAAAACACAATGACATATACACGATGGGTCTCAGCTTCCGACTCAAGACGACACGACATTCAAGCCTGACTGTGTAGGTTGTCCAACAAAGAACTGATATATACACGACGCTTAGCCTCCTTAGACAATTTCTCAGGACGGACATGGGGTCTCAAAAGGCATTTTGGTCACAAGTAGCTGCACAGAGTCAAAACTCATTAACACCACCGTCATGTAAAACTATTTCATTCGTTGTTCAGTTTATATAGTGTACAGTGAAATCTCGTTAGAGGGAGGACCGACATAAGGAACATACTCTTTAAGGAACACATTTCCATTGCCAAAATTGTCCAGTCTCTCTATATATAGTATTGGTCATAAGGAACATTGCTTATAAGGAGCAAAGATTTCACTGTGTAAATTATTTTCTCATAATTCAATTTATTTGTCAAAATTAAGGTCTTATGCCACTGGAAAACAAAGTAAAACATTTGCTAGAGATAGTCAAAACAATAGTATAAATGTGTATCTGTTAAAAACTGAACTGCGCGTCCTACCTTCTATTCTAACCTGTATTTACTTTGATAGTATAAATGCCATTTTCCACTTTCGAAATTGGACCTTAAACAGTTGACTATGCACTGGTATAAATTATACATGTGTAAAAATACATCAAAATGCCCGACTAATACTAAGGTCGACCATTCTAGATATACATTTCATACAGTGATGTCATGTAAAATTACAAATGGCGACCATGTGGCATTGTGACGTCACCAATACTCATGAGGTGCATTGGTCTGGTATCAATCACTCTCTGTATCAGGAAATATGTGCCCATTGTCTCTATGTCCTACAGTGCCCTTCTACAACGAGAGCACTCTGCTTGGAGTGTATGTGACTGTGAGAATATCACTCTCCCAGCAGAGACTGCGACGGCGAACCCGAGCTAGCCTCTGCCCAGATTCCGCCATTTTAGCGTCGGGGCGCTACACGTAAGTACGTTGTCATGGCAACGTACCCAGAAAACCTTGCGAAAATGGGCAGAGGTTAGCTCTGGACGTCGCATGCCTCTGCTGGGAGAGTGATGAGAATATCAAGTTATCCCTCCTATGGCTTCCATAGAAGATTTATAATTATAATTCCTCCTTGGCTTCCTCGTCCACCTTGACCACCACCTCTTCCTCCTCCTTGTCGTCCCTACTGAATTGAGTGTATCGCTCACTCAGGTATTTGAAGATGGATCCGAAACTTGACCAAGATGTATTTTCGTGCTTCGGGTGACCTAAATCAAAAAATTGAATGTGTGATTAACATCACAAATGACTCAGGGTCAGGGTGATAAAGTGATTGAATTGATTAACTAAACGACTGAATCTGTAAATATTATTTCAGGGAAAATGAATCATTTGCCAATTCTGAGAGCAGGAATGTATTCCTGGGTCAAAACTACCATCAAATCATGTGTCACACTAGTATATTATCATATTTCAGCTGAGCAGGTGGGTGTGGGAGAGCCGGTGGGTGTGAGCGAGCCGGTGGGTGTGGGCGAGCCGGTAAGTGTGGGCGAGCAAGTGCGTCTGGGCAAGCAGGTGGCTGTGGGCGTCAGCGCCCGGCGATGCGTTACTGCCGTTTTACGTCTCAGCCGAAAAGTGAGTCGATCGGAGCGTCAGCAGCGACACCATCTCTGTTTCAGTTTCGCCATGTCGTGATCCTACTTTTACTTTCCCGCCTTTGTCCACGTTGTGGGAGATATCTGACGAAAAGTGTCTTACGACTTTTTAAATAATTTTGTCCCATTGGATTAACACTAAAACAACATAGTAGACGAAGTGTCCACGCTAGTACTGTGTAGTTTATCCACTGAATTAAAGAATTCTGCACTTTTTTGGGACATGAACTCTAGGCTTGTATTTTTCATGTTTAAATTCCTTCAATCTTTCTATTTCTTAAACCAGCATGCACATGAACATTTTGTCTAGGGGTTGAATATATTTTATTTAGTGAAATTGATTTTGTTGTAGGCCTAGTGATGCAGACAAAGAGTGATGGTACATTTTGGACAGTCTGTCCTGCAGAGGAGGCACACAAGACTCGTGGGTTCCAAGGAACCCTGAGTCGATAAAAGATGTATGGTAGGCACCAATCATGGAACTATTAGGAGGTGAGGGATCAGTTAACAAGTGTAAGGGTCAGGAGCGGGGTACAGCTCTCTATAGGGGTAGGGGAGAAAACAGTTTGTGCTCCAAAAGGAAATTCCAAGTGATCACTACTGGTAAATAGACCCTATAATTTGACAATTTTCTCTAATTACCAGTACCAATTATCGCAATAATAACGTGCCTAATTTAAACAGTTGTCAGTCATATATGATACGGATAAATACGCTATAATCTACATACCTGCAGAAACCATGGGACAGTCCCGCCGGAAGTTGGGGATTGGAGTATCGAGGGGTTCGTCACTAGAGACCCAATTTTGAGCAATCTGAAGCAAAGAAGTTACACTTATTTGATACAATAATGATTCTAAATCCAATTTTTAGATCTGTATAGCCAGCAACGAAAATGCAGATGGTAGGCAATATGTTCTATTCTAAAACAAAATAGGAAATAAGCAAACTAGATTCAACTAAATTGGCCACTTCATCAATTCTGGGTGAGGAATGGGTCATTAAAATTTGCTATTTATAGTTGCTCATGGACTTTTGTCAAAACGATGTGACCTTTTATAGAAGGTCTCGATCTGTAGATCTCATCTTTTCAAAATGGTAAACATTTTAATAGAGTTCATGACATGCTATGATTCTCCTACTTTCTCAAAGAGTAGCATGGCGGACTCTGGGCAGTCCTGGTGTTGGAGGCTGTGTACCGAGTCCGTGAAGGCTATGGCAAACACACGACGCTCGAATTCCTCTTCAAACTGGATACCCTGAACAGAAGGAGGATGATTTTGAAAATGGAGCGTTCAATATCTGGAAAGTGCCTGCTTTTGTCATGATATAAGATATCCTCTCACTCGACTGTCAATTTGTTTCTATTATGATGGAATAACGCGCTACAGAATCAATCTGAAGAACTTAGCTATCTGCATTCCACAGGTGTACAGAAATTTCAAACAACATGTTTTAAGGGGAGGCAACTATGCTCAACTGCCCTGTACTAGCAATTAATATCCACGACTTGTGCTGTAGGGGCCTAATAGATATACGTCATTTATAAAAGCATGAGAGCATGGGTCCCTCTAAACTACGGTATCCATCTCCGGCCGTTTTAAGGGGGAAAGGGTTAAATGATTTCTTTTTATATTTAGAATGGCAATGCATGAATTCTTTTGTGACTTTCTCATAGATATTTATTTTACCAGATTTGTGGTGACGAACCCTCCGTAGCTGTGAGCGATGATGGCAATATGTTGAGCTGCTGCTTTAGATACAAATTCTCTCCACACGTATTCAGAATGTTCCTCTGGAGACGAGTTATCCTGTAATGTATAAAGTTAATAATACTATACAGGGCGTTGAAGTAAAATAAAGTTAATGTACATGTATACATAATGTAAAGATGATATTCAGGATGTAGAATGTCCTTTTTTCAATTGCGCATTTATATCTGAAGGGACAAAATACCGGTAATTCTGCTTGTACATGCATATGGGTAGGTCTCAAAAAGCCATAGAGCATGGCCCTAAGACACTGTCCTTACAATGAAAATTATTCCATTATCTGAGGCCAATCTTCAAACCATCAATTATTCCCTCTATTTTTGTTCTTCAATAAAAGTGTTCTTACCCTGATTGGCCCTATGGTTCCATCCCCCCGTGGTGCTTCGTTCAGATTGCCATTGAGGACAATGATACCATATCCCTCTGTCATCGCCTTTTTAATGAATGGCAGTTGTGTCCCACTGTCTAAACAGTCATTGATGATCAACCTACAGACAACAACAAATATATCATGATTAAATAAAACAAGAAATTATTTAAATCAACTAATGTCGCTATATCACTGACTGTGATATACAATGTATACAGAGTGACTCCATATAAGGCCACATGCAGCAATAAAAGTTGGTCGGCAAAATTCTTTGCATGGCTAATATCGACCGCAGATGGGCCCGACTAGATCAGTAACTAGAGAGATGGATTGCCTCTGCGGTGACATTCTCCTGATCGAGTCGGAATGATCAACCATGTTTAATATTGCCAGATCTAATTGGCGGATCAGACCAGTGCCGTCTGCGGTGGGCATAATTTTCTTTTTCTGATTGAGTGTAATACAAATGTATATGTTTACTGCTTTTTCGATCTCCATCGGTTAACATGGATGTAGTTGTGCTGATCGAGATACAGTGTACCACTAGATCATATCAAATGTATAATTCTCTCACCGTCTAGCCCATTGGCCGGCCCTGACTACCCCGCTACCGTGTATCAATATGAGCAGTTTGTCTGGGTTACTCAGAGCATCTTTAGACATGAAGATAAAGCTGTGGGGCTCGTCCTCACTACTATCTACCTACAATAGCATTAAAATACACACATTTTAGACATCTTTTGGACATTTATTAGCATTGGGATACTATTACCACTATCAGGGTGTTACTATGGCATTATTGAATACAGCATCGGTATCGGGTATCGTATGTGTATTCCTAATATCGTTGATAATATCATTATGATATATACTATATATATTTATGTTAATACTGTCATATCGTAATTGAGCCTAATATGGAAGGCATTGCTCCAAAATTAGGCCCAGCCTGAGAGCATGTACATGATATTATATGAAAGACGGTGAGATGGGGCTGGTTTGTTACACAAGATATTACTTACCGGTACATATACCTTCTCCAGTTGACCCTCCTTCTCAAGGAGATCATAAACGTAGGTGGTCAACAGCTGAAACGGACGCAGAAAATTAGATAAGGGGATTTCTGTATCCTCCTTTAAAAAAGACAACTTCATACAAGAACTGTGCTGTGAACAACAGTATATAAGAGATCGTGCTATATTGTATAATCTCACACTATAGCTATTGGTAGTTTACACAAATACTCGCTCGAGTTTTTGTTGTTGTTGCAAATTTTAACGAGGAATTACCTCTCCTAGTGCCTCATATCTGCGCTGATTGTAACTGTGGTTGTCTTTGACTGAGAAGACAAATCGCTCATCCGACTCGATATGCCTCATTTCTCCTTCTGTAATTTGTAAATGTATGTACATGTAATATAATTGCAATGGAAGAACTTCTTTTTTTAATTAAATTTTTTTTTTTAAACCTCATTGCTTACGCTGTGTTTTTCAGGCAAAATTCTGTCAAAAGTATGCCAATAATTATTTTTTTAATCTGATAAATCTAAATCAAAGTAAAATTAACAACCCATCTCTAATTAACTACATATAGCAAATGTACTATAAGCGTTTTAACCCCGTCCCGACTAAAATCACAATTATTTGTTAGAATATACTGGTTCAATCCCCTAATTCGTTTGCATTCTTGTGGCTGTAAACCAGTATTAAATTTCGCTGTTTGAAAGACAAACAAAGGTATTAGCTGCTACTCACTGTCATTAAATTTATACTTGAATCCTTCAAGTGTTGTTGGAAAGACTAACTCTTCTTTCTCGGACCTTTCATCTTCTGCCTTTTCTTTCAGACATCCTGAATTACCTGAATTAAGATTAAAAATGAACGTGTGAAACCTCGAGCGCAAAGCATTGACCTTGCTACACTTGGCACAATATTTACTAGAATATTGATGACAAATTGTGATGTATGACTGATATCCCTGTATGAAAACACATAACTGTAACTTTAAAATACACAAGGAAGACAGTATTTGTTCTTGAATACCACTACAGCCAGAGTTCGATTAACCGATTACCCTCGGCTGAGGCATAACCCAACCGGAATATTGAATTGTTTCTAATAACGTGGTAAATTGTGCAGTCTATAATATATAATACTAGTATATACACGCCAGGGGAATACAGACCCATTTGGAACCTAAGTTCCCTATGTCATGCACTGCGTACACCCTCTAAGTGGCTGGCAACCATGGACATATCACAAGTTCATCATTCTCCAAAGATAAGGCAACTGTTACAGTGACCTCCCGCACTTCATTGTCACTGCTAAAAGGAGGTGATGACCTAGATAAGGACTAGTTATTCATGCAGTAACGCCCTACTCATATACATGCATGCACATGTATAGCCGAAGGCACGGGGACAAGTCAGTTAATTGATTAACTGCCAATTCGCTCTACTAGATAACGCGTCCTCAATTAGGGAGTGATCATTATTCAACAACAGGGGGTGGTGAGTTTTTTTAAGGGGCCGAACATTTTTATTCACCCCCAGGGGCGAAAATCGGTGCGCGCGGGCCCTTTAAAATACGCTGGCTTTTTGCCTCAAAACAGGATGAATATTTTTGACCCCCCCTCCCACAAACCCACCACCCCCCATGTTGTTAAAAAATGATCACTCCCTTATTTGCTCTACTTTCTGGATGATCCAATCATCCATATGTAGCGCCATTTTACAAGAACCAAATACTCAGGAAAGGGTTATAGAGGGACATTGTGAGCTCCTTCAACTTAAGAGAAGCCAGGGCTTGATTCAAGCATGAATGCCGATCATATTGGGTTTGATACACTGCCGAAAGGTCGCCACAATGCATGAATGCAAGTTAAAGCGTTATACGGTGCATAAAGGTACCGGGAAGGTGTAATTGAAGTACGATTTTGAGCCACAAACAAACAGTTAAAACTAGTAGATTCATAGGGCCCTTTTCTATAGAAAGCTAGAGCAATGCTAAATGCTGCACCCCTACCTTCATCATCTGTCTTCATGTCCTCAACGTTGATGTCCTCCATGATGATTGCAAGGAAGCAAATAAGAAGTGTAGTGACTGCTATTGGCTGAAAATAATAATAAATTTATAAGTGGTCAAGAGATTATTGCAGCCTCATGCCTGATCATGATACGATATTTACGAACCAGGGCGTTCCTGGTTTTGAGTCTCCTTATTCATCATGTTTATTGCCTATTATTTTGGTTTTGTAGGCCTATAATACCGCCCTTTGAGGACGACCAAAAATTGCTATTCCTAGCTGTGAGGACGAGAATTTTAGCAGGAATTTCCCGTAAGGACGAGGCATTGCTGAATCCCATAGTTATGATGACTATAGCAGATGCTCCCCTGCCATGGCATCCACTATAGTCGATGCTCGCCCACCTAGGGTTCATTATTCATTACATAAGTTTAACTAATATGATGCATGAATGCAGCCCTAGAATGTAACTTAGTAGATCTACTATATCATACCAGTAACTCGCCAGAGCTTCATTATTACATTCAAGCATGATGCCAACCAGGTAGACCAGGCATATTGGGATTGATGGTATTGGTACACTGCTGAACTGAAGGGTCGGCATGAATCATTGAATTCAGCCCTGGCGGATAGACTTGCCATGCCCATGGCTAAATTCATGCATCATAACGACAAAGGGACGACGCATCAATTGGTTAAATCAATGAGGTACTCATAGCCTAAAAGGTCTTTTACAAATCTCTTCTGTAAATCGTTGGAATTGGGGTGAAATAGATTATAGCCTATGTTCATTTCGCAGGCTGCTTTCATTTCCCGCCTCATTCCCCGCCCTAGAACATTTTTCTGCCCCCCTCCTAGTTCGAGAGCCCCGCCCTCTCTAACTCATGTACCAGGATATCTGTACTTTGAGGGTGGAGGAATGGGTGCGCGCAGGTGCTTGCACGCACGTTTTCGGCTCAATTCCAGATTTTTCAAGCCCTAAGCCTAAGGGAGTGATCATTTTTTAACAACGGGGGGGGGGGGAGCAAAAAAATGTGGACCCCTCTTGGGAGGGGGGGGGCAAAAAAATGTAACCTATTTTGAGCCAAAAAGCCTGCGCGTTACTATGCTTAAAAGGGCCCGCGCGCAAGCCGATTTTCGACCCTTAGGAAGGGGGGTAAAAAATGTTGACGCCTTGACCGGGGGGGGGGGGTGTAAAACATTTGCGCGGAAACCCATCCCCCCCCCCTGTTGTTAAAAAATGATCACTTAAAAACAAGATTTAAAATGCCACCCCCCTTCGCCACCAAAGACGAGAGCCATGGCCAGCGCAAATTTACGAACCCCCATTCCGTATTGAATCAAAAATAATTTTGCTAAACATATTGTACTGGTTAAGGCTTGAACAGGGTTCAATGAACCTTATTCTAAATGAGGCTTTTTCCACTATGAAGAGCGAGAATCACCAGTGGCTAAAAGACATACAGTATCTCTTATGCGAGGTCGGCTGTAATTTTAAACATCTGGCTTGATCCATACACTTGGTCCAAGAACTCACTCAAATCTCTCATAAAGAGGAGGCTCTCAGATATCCATATTCAAAAATATAACCAGTATATAAATGACTCAGACAATTCTGGCAAGTGTGATATCGTCAAAACTTGTCAAGATGATTTGAACTATCCCTATGGGGAGCGGGAGTATCTAGGTCACACATACTCCCCATATATTATAAGTATTATCACAAAACTGCGCATAGATTCTAATTGTACTCAGGACAGCTTATCAAGAAGTTATAGAGGTAAGAAACCATTAACGAATATGTGCACACACTGTAATATGAAGCAAAATGTTAAGCATGTAATACTATATTGTAACCTGCCGGAAATCCAAAGTGCTCGCAAAAGCTTTGAAGAAAAATATATCAAGTTTGCCACTGCTTATGACAAGCATCGTGATAATAGAAAGGTCTCTCAAATACTAGCTGTAGAACCATATTGTATATCATCAAACAGGCCAGGAGCCATCAACTGTATATATTCTTATATAAAAACTGTGTATAATGTTATCAATGCTAACTCGGTGCTGACATAAATGTATCCTTACATTAGTCAATAAAGCCTTCTTGAATCCTTGAATCCTCTTGAATCCCTTCCTGATTCCAACAACCCTATCCACCTGCCCCCCCCCCCCCCACCCTTGGTAAATCATGACCACTCCATGAGAGTCCATTTATAATATTAATAATAAAATGTGAACTGAAACAGTGAAAGTGAAACTTATTAAATATTGAATCTAGACAAAAACTGCACATTCCGGGGAAATATACCAATATTCCTTACCTGGATACTAGCATTAACCATTGAATAAATACAGGACGGGTTTACTGTGCATGGCACTGCTTATTATTGGTGAATCACACAATTATGCACGAATTATTTGCACCAGAGGATCCAATCTTGCTCGAAAAACAATTCTGAGCGACAATAGGTGGATTCTGCTATCGCGAGGTTCTGGACTCACAATACAGTTTATTTTTATAGCGGCTTATATGTTAGTTTCCCCCTGAATTAGTCAATGTAATTCAAATGGATCATTAAAGAAAGATAGAAAATAATGGAATATTACAAGTATTGATGAAACATATTAATTTAACAATTTCATACATATGATTGTTTGGAATTTGTAAAGTTATTTTGGCGCCGCCCAAATTTGCTTAAGCTGGTTCTTGGCAGTATGCACTTTTACGTACGGGGACCAGCACCGACGTAGCGCTTCCGGCTGCTTTGGTCATCTGATTTTTCAGAAGAAACGAAATTGGAAAATATTTGAGATTTCACGAGGAGACAGAATGTTGAAACCCAAAGCACTTACACAGGCACTGAGCCAAGCAAATACTGGTGGTGTGCAAAGTACACTGTAAGTATTTATTTGTCTATGGAGTGTAAAGTACGGATTGGTAGGTAGCCACTATAAGCCAGACCTACGACGAGTACGACTCGAGTCCAACGAGACCCGCCCTCCACACTAGCAACTTAGCAAGTGACAGTAAGCCTACCCGGTAGAGTCTACTACTCAGTAGGCATAGGCCTACACATAATTAACTTTCAACCTCGGCATCTAGACCGTACTAGACCGTAGACGCCTTACCACACAGCTAGCGGATTCAGGGGGGGGGGGGGGGACCCGGCGTGCGCGCATGGGGGATTCGAAATGGGAAATGGATGATTCGCACTACTGTCAGTTCGCACTTCTGTCTATTCACACTACTAGGTAATTACGGTGAGACTGGCCATGAGTACACAGTGAAACACAGGTAGGGATGGAAAAATTGGGTTGGGGCAGGGGACACAAACTGGGGAGTAGCGGCAGAGTACATGAGACCAGGGTAAGGGAGTGCTCATTTTTTTAACAACAGGGGGGGGGGTAAAAAATTTGGACCCCTTCACCGGGGGGGGGGGGGGGTAAAGAATTTAGACCCCTCTTGGGGGGGGTCAAAAAAATTCAACCTGTTTTGAGGGGAAAAGCCCGCGCGTTACTATGCTACACACGTTGACAAGCGAACTTTATATCATGTGACATTTAAATGATCACCTACAGTCATTTACCGAGGAAAGATACGGGGAGACCAACTGAAAAGATGACCTTGTAATTTTTTCCGGAAATAAAAACCTTGTAAAACTTGAAACTTGAAACTTGACAAAGGGGCGCGAACGCGCGATTTTCGGCCTGGCGGGGGGGGGGGGGGGTAAAAAATTTCGACCCCTCTTGGGGGGGTGTGAAAAAATTGCGTTCGCTCCACGCGAAATCTCACCACCCCCCCCTGTTGTTAAAAAATGAGCACTCCCTAAGGGCAATTGGAATTCAGGGCTGGGTGAGACTGGGGTGGGGGTAGAGTTTGGGCAATTGGAATTCAGGGCTCGGTGAGACTGAGGTGGGGGCAGAGTTTGGGCAATTGGAATTCAGGGCTGGGTGATACTGGGGTGGGGGGCAGAGTTTGGGCAATCAGAATTCAGAGCTGGGTGAGACTGGGGTGTGGACATGGTGGACAGGAGTGAGAGTTGGGCATGGGCATACTGAAACTGTGATTGGTTCATCTATCTCCTGCCTGCCAACTCAGTTCCACCATTCCCCCAACGTCAGTCTCACCCTGCCCTCATCCCAAGTCCTACCATTCGCCCTCAATGTGGCCCTGACAGGAAACCCACAATCTGCCCAACCTAAAGCCAATGTACTGAATTCTGCTAAAAGGGAATTGGCCCTGAGTTGGCTGCAACATGGGAAAGGGACACGGACACTTCGTAAAATCAATAAGGGAGCTTGGGGCTTAGTGGCAAAAACAGCAGAAATAAGAAGATATTGACAAGTGGCATGTGTATTTCTTCAACATGGGATTGTCAAGGGCATCAGGGCATCATACTACCGGTAGCATTGATATCCTGCATCCTCTTTCTGATCATCTTTCTGGACCTACCTAACCTAGATCTGCCGACCATGCAACCTTTGAACACGCCATTGTCTTCTTATTTTTCTACCTGAGATTTGATGGGAGCCTACCCAGATAACAAGTTGTTAATTACATTTTGTACTATTTCTTCCAAATTTGAAATACAACGGCGATTTTTGTAACAAAGGTTACCGTAGTCACCGTCTCAAGCTTTAATACAGGTTTATGTTTTATGCACGCGTTTCAGAATAAAATTAAATTTAGACATCTGTATGTTTACATCTTCACAGGCTTCTGAACAACGAAGGGTCCCTACTGGCCTTCTCTGGTTATGGCGACAAAGACGCGCGGGTCACCGCCGCCATCACCAGTAACATCTGGTCAGCGTATGAGAAAAACGGCAAGTCTGCCTTTAATGAGGATCAACTCAACTTTGTCCTGATGGAATGTGAGGTGAGTGCTTGAAGCAATGTTTTTATTTGAGCTGGATATATACAATCAACGATTGGGCATTTATGAGGGTTTGGACGCTGCTTCCCGTTGTGCAATTTACATTTAACTATTTTAACGTACATCTATGTATAAAACAATAATGCCGTAGTATAGGGTTATGAATATACGTAGAGTAGATCTATATACCAGTAACCACTGCACACTGGTCAGGTTGAATGAAGGCGGTAGGGTTACATTTATAAGCTAGCATACCAGTGAGATTAACTAATAAACTTACTTAAATCATCATCTTACTCTATACTGGTTGGTTTAACTTTGGTTCATTTTCAGGAGGGTGTGGTGGCCATAACGCGCGTTGCTAACCTGCTACTCTGTATGTACGCCAAGGAGACAGTTGGGTTTGGGATGTTGAGGGCAAAGGTAAATATCAAATGTACATTTTCGGAAATCGTTCGTGTTCGTGCCCTTTTATGTAATATAATAGTATACAGTAATAGCATCCTGGCTTTTTCACTGACCCCCACCCCCCCCCCCCCGCCCAAGAGGGTTTGAAATTGTATTTGTTTTAATTCATTTTAATATCAATAAAGGATCACTCCCTAAGATGTCCCCTCAAATATTACAGAATGAAAATTTCTGCTTATGATTTAACATATCAATAACATGTCTTGTAAAATGTCTAAAGTTATACTTTTTTTTACAATGATACCTGTATTGTGTTTGCTATCTCTTCCATTTTATCTCTCTCCGGTATTCTTGTGTTTTTTTTTGTTTTTTTACCGATTCTAATGTTATATCATTTTCAGGCTCAATCCTTGGCTGATTACCTTGAAGGGCCATTGACGCAAGTAGCGACCTCCTGATAGCAGCACAAACAATATCAAGTGTATATATTAAGGAAATAATACCAGTCATATTTCACACCGAAGAAATCAATTTACAAAATAATGATTCTTCCAAAATAGGTTATAATCGGTGATAGTATGGTGACGTATAATATCTAGACCCTACATATTGGGATACATGTATTTGAATAGGGCTATTTTAAGTACAGGTATACGTTGTGTGTACCTACCAGTACATGGTGTATAACCTAATGCATGGCCTATTATAACATGTATAGTCATAACTGTGCAGACTAAATAATTTGTTAATTCATGCCAATCCACTGTATCTGGTATATGTTATGGATTGAATGAAACAATGTGTAACTAGTACGAAGGCCTATTCTGCGCTTAAACTGAAAGTCAAATGAACTTGTTATGTGCAATTTCTTCCCAGTATTGTCATTGAAAATGGCCTGATATTCTTACCATAGTATACCTAGTAATAATCTGGTTATGTTTATGAATAAGGAGAAGTCTTCGGTGAATCATGAAGTCAGTGGATATTAACATGGTACATGTACTGGCAAAGGTAATTCTCAGTGCTGCCCCCTCGTGATCAATCCAAGAACATCATGCCTCCTACTAGTAACTACATGTACGAGTCCTAGTGGCAGTGTCTATGACTTGAGACCCGTTTCCAGTTCAGCAATACAAACAAGTATGCAATTTGTTTAGTCAAAGATAACTTTAAATTTCTGAAGGATCACTAAAGTATGTTGTTATTCTGTATTACGAAGCCAGTGCTATGAATAGTGCAATTGATATCGCCTGGAGGAAAACCCCAAACCGAAAACCAAATCTGTTTTGATATCTCTGAAAATGGCAATGTGAAGTTCAAATATGTGAAGATAGAAAGGTTATCCTTGTTTTTCAGTTACACAACAATGTACTCTAACGTGCTAACCAAAGTGGACTCATCTAAAATTTCATTTGCATTTTTGCGAGAACACATTTCGTTAGCTTAAATCAATCACCCGGCATCCTTATAAAGAGTTCAATTGGTTACGGTGCCATTTATTCATTCCTTAAAACGTAACATAACCATGAGACTGATATATATATATATATATATAGAAGATAATCCTTATCTACTTCGTATATCTACATGCAGTACAGACGTATATCTATCATGATTTTGTTTAATACTTGAAGATTCCTTGATAATGCAATTTTGTTGTGTTTTTCTTGGGAAAAGAACAGATACAATAAAGTGTATAATTTGTTGAAATATTACATCATAGTCTGTTGTACATGCACGGGTGCACACATTTCTATTTTCTTTAAAAATCAGTTAAATGTCATGAATGAATTAGGCCAAATTTAAAAAAAAAGTGTGTTTGAGGTTACCCAACCCTACCTAGCAAAGCAGGGCCGACCCTAGAAATTGTTATCCAATTTTGAGCTTGTGAGTCAATTTTTGGGTACTTTTCAGGTCAAAGTGAAAACAAATCCCCCCAAAAAAGAAATCCGAAATACCTAGATCTTCAGACTAGGTAACCTTTTATTTTTTTTGGCCCTGTCATATTTCGTCAGTTTCTTGAGAAAATGCCAGGTAAAGGTCAATTAAAACATCCCGAAACAACATTTTCAAAACAATACAAAAGCCCTGTTACCGGCACCTGTAAGCATCATTTGATTTTTAGATTTTCAAAAGTTTCTTTGTGTGGTTATACGCAAAGTGTGGAATATACACGGGAATTAACGGTAAATTGGTAGTTGAAAGAAAAATTTGTCAGTGAATTGTCAATTAAATCTGTGACTGAAAAATAGTGGAACCCTGGGGAGGGAAGCGGGGTACACTGGAGGAGGGTTGGAGCAACATGTTAATTTGTTATTATTTTGCAGGAGCATGGGGATAAGAGAGTTGATAGGGAGCTGCTCCACTGTAATAGGACTATATTTTGTCTTTTTTCTAGAACTGCGTTCACAGCAGTAAAATGGAATTCATCTTTTAGTTTTGACAACGACAATTTGGCATGAAGTATGTTGATAACGTATTTTAGTACATGGTGTACATTCTGACTCATGGCATACACTACATGTACCACGTGTTGGCGCACGGCTTAAGAAGGCGTTCTGTAGTTAAGTAAGTACATGTGCCTGTATTTGACCATATTTCATTCGACTATCAAGTTACCCGAAGGGTGGGTAGTAGGCGTGGACGTGTGGGGACGTAGATTCTATACTGAGGGACATAATGTGATTTCTTTTTTGTACTTTTGAATTTAATCTTTATAACGACGAAAGAAACGATCTTCCAGACTATAGCTTATCTGGATGTCACTATAGGTTGCGAATTAGGAAATGTTTGTTTTCATGATGTGATAAATAATGAACTTGTACTTTATACCTCGTACATTTCCACGGATAAATGTAGGTAACACGGCACAGGAGCCAATTATAGGACAGACTGTTAACAGCACAATTATACTTGTATAATGGTTACATAATTTAGTACTCTATGTATGCTATTCTGTGATTATTCTGTGTTATATTTATTTGTAATGGGGAATAATGAGCATTTAGCAATACCCCCGCGGACTCAATACTGGTATTTCCCAGTAGGATAGTAGTTATGGTAATGGTCACAGTAGGTCTATAGACCAATGCACCAAAAAAGGGTGAGTATTTCATAATAAAGTTACTTTTACTTTGGTTTAAGCAGAATCCACATACAGTCACGTCACCTTAGTCCGGGCGACGATAGTCCGGGTACTACACCATCCGGGCAGGGAGGCGACTGCACGGATCTAATTACACTATAATAGTATACAGTAGTCCGGGTATCTCATGATCCGGTCTCCGGTCGGGATTTCTAGTGTACGCAGGGGGTGTTACTATGTGAAATATGGCTCAATAAACCGGGTGGCAAACAATACATTACACACCCAAAAGAAAACTATACCCGTAGGGCCTACAGCTCCCTCACCACCGTGACACTGGTCACTCACAACCCACACTGGGGCATGGGAAGATAGTAGCTGTGATTGTTTTATAATTAGTATCAGTCAGTTTGTCTGGGTTTCCCCAATCATCCTCCAAACATACAAACTGGACATACAATACAAACGGCACTGAGGATCACAGAGGGATTGTAAACACACCAAGGTGATAAATGCTTTGAAGTTTAACATACCAACATATCTCTTTGCTTTGTCAGCTTTCTCGCAGTGGCCAATACACGTAACAATATTGGCTATTAATGTCCGGTGGGTAGGGGGGGGGGGGGGTCATGTGATGGTAGTAGTATGGAGTGGAAGCAAGAATTCCTTTATGTTGCACCATGAGCCGTGTAAGATTTACAATTAGGGCTTGACACACGGCCTATACACCGGATGCATCAACGTGTAGAACAAAGTATTCATGGATTATCATTGAGACCAGTAACGTCAATATTGCAGTAGAATATTCATTACTGAATCCATAGAGATTTATCATAGATGATAGGGGTAATGATTAATTTGTTGGATTAAAGGAGAACATGGTTGCTTGGACACCCCCGTGCACCCCCGCCCACACACACACTACCCGCTCTAACCATGCAGCTAACTATGTTTCAGGCACCCGGGCGTTTCGGCTCCCGGGCAGTCTGGGCTTTGCACGGCACTGCCCGGACTACTGCGACGTGACTGTAACATTGTCAGTAATGATTGTGTGTGCAAACATCTCATATTAGAGGATTCCCAGGACAATTATCTTTCTAAGAGTTCATATTATAATGCAATATTTTGCGGTTATATTTATGTATTTGTCGGTCGTACTTCAGAAATGTTCAAAAACTTTATTAACTACTTTTCTGAAAAGTCACCCTTTCTTGCTGCATTGGTCTATAGTATAGGGAGGTAGGCACCCTTCCCCCGGTGTGTTGATAGGGTGAGGTGTTTAAGGAAGGGATGACATGTTCACGGTGGGGGATCTACTCTATGCCCTACCACCCGGCAGGTCCACATACCCATGGAGATCACCCATGGCCTCACGTCTATACCCAGGGCAAAAAGTAACGTTTACCTATCACATTTCCCACCGTGCCGCTCATCCGCATATATTTCCATGTCTATTTTAGGGAGTGTTCTTCCTCGCTTTTCGTTCCCTATCACCTTCTTTATTTAGTTTTTTAAATAATTCAAAAGCGCCTGGTTATAGGACTCGCGTATTATACGTGTATATAGAGCGGATAGGGAGCACGTTTTTCTTTCAGTGCAATACTCATACAGCCTTCAGCTAACGAACACGCTCCTATGTATGTAGGACTATGCCTAGGACTATGTATATGCATAGACAGAAGTGATTATCGGGAGAAAGGGTGGGTCTCCTGCATTCTGATTGGGAAAGGGGTGGCAGTTTTCCTTCTCCCCCCTCTCACCCACATAATATAGGCGTCTAGCTGGATGCATTATCAACCAATAAGATAATTCCCTGGCCTTCACTGCGGAATGTCTAGGGTACATTATGTAATAGCCTGACCCATTGTGATGGCTGTATCAGTTCTTGTCTCGCCGGTACAAGCTTAAGTAATGGAGCCGCCCACAGGACGACCAGCCTGACCCCTGCATGCTGCAGAGAAACTATAATATCGCTATATCACACATATACGTCACACCCTCCACATCTACCACAATATCCCAAATATGAACACACTCTCACCCCCTGCCATACCCACCCATGAGACACTCCACCCATCCTCACCAGTTGGAGGTCTAAGTCAATAACAAAAAGTTATTCCCCTGGACAAAAGACTTCTCTGCCTGGTCGGTCTGACTGTGTGCACACACCAGGGATATACCCGGGGGTTTAAGCCGTCCCGGCAGGTGGACCCCACTCCAGAGGTGTCCCACGGTAAACGACTCTCATTAATAACAAGAAGACCCTTTTTTTTAAGTGTGTTTTTTTCAATGGAAAAAGATTTGAACATATTGAATACAGGCCTATACATGTTTGAGGTATGTACCTTGGTATTGCATGTATGTGGGTGTTTGCGATACTCAAACTTGAGTCAAAGAAAAAAATTGTCCACGCACACGTGGGGGAGTAACATATTTTTTAATCAACAGCTAGGTGTTGGGAGAGGAATGTTTCCTGCAAAAAAAATGTCTTGGAGTTATGCTGTGCTTAAAGGGCTCCCTCACTGTTTAAAAAAAGATCACTCCCTAAAGTTGAAGGTTTGGCGGGGGATACATTTTCTGCCTTGAAAACAAATCCCATAAGCACCCCTCCATCTATAACCTATGGTAAAATAGCCATAACAGCATCGACCCCGGTAATGCACGTGTACTACACGGACCATAGCAACCCATCCATTGTTAACGCATGCAGAGCTCCCTATACATCAGTCGAGAGTCAACCTGTTACCATGTAACACACGTGGCTCCCAACGATATCCATAGAAGGGGTAACCTAAAGTGACGTAACAAACATCTGCATGGCCATATATGAGTACTTCAATGCATTTACACTCGCATAGGTATTATCAGTATAATACAGTACCACCCCGGGTGGCACAACTGTTTTATCTCATTTGAGATGCTTAGGAGGCAATTGACGCAATTGGTCCAGCGAGCTTCTAGAACATGGAAATATTGGGGGTGCACAGGGGTCCCCCCTTAGATCGGAAAGTCGCCGAAATTAAGGACCCCAGGTCACAAAGTCGCTTTTTTAGACATTTTTTGCTATAGACATATTCTTCCAAAAGTCGCGTGTGCGTGTTTTCCCATTACTGGGGGTGCAGAGGGGTCCCCCTGAGGTCGGAGAGTCGCCGAAATTAAGGTGTCCTGGTCGAAAAGTCGTTTTTCCGGACACTTTAACCCATTGACAATCTTGTGCAAAAATCGCCAGGTCGCTTATATTATTGCCTTAGGTCGGAAGTCGCCTCCAAAACAGCCCAGGTCGCCAGGTCGCTTTTGACCCATCTGCAGTCACATAACTGAGGACGTACCAAATGATATCTAGTGGGCTGGTCATTAAAGGCATTATATACCCTTGTCATGTTTAATTGGCTGAATTCCTAAGCATAAACGTAAACGGTATAAATTGTCTCTTAATACACCTAAGGGTGTCAATATAAATATGTTCAGGTAGAGCCCCAGGATCTAGTCCACCCAGATGGGTATTGGATGACATACACTCCCCGTCAATGTTGATAAACTTCCTTTCAGGGGACATAGACGTAAACATTTATCTGAATACATCGGTAATACTCTTCCCTTCACGTGGAAGTTCGGGTTTTGGGGTAGGGGATTCAGTTGGTTGACAGAGGGGCTGCCACGGGACTACCACTCTGCTCTCCCCCCCCCCCCCCCTCCCACGTGGTCTCATGCTGCCTTCCCATTGGCCCCCTTGTCAATATTGACCCTCCCAGAGCCACTGTTAAATACCCAACAACTCTTGGTACCCCTACAGTAAGAGGCGGAATCAGGCTAGCAGCTGTGGTCTGCCCTTATACACCCCAGGTGTGCATTTAAGCATCTATCACGACTGGCGCGCCCCCTAGTGTCAGAACTCCCCCTGGTGGCCGTGGGAGGAGTTGCGTTAGACCTGTCTCTGTGTTTCTCAGAGGCAGACGACATTTAGTATAACCACGACTCACTGATTCCAATGGCGATCCGCGATCCACAGTATGGAGGCTACCGGGTCTTCGTCGGCGACCTGGGCCCCAAGGTGCTCAAGCAAGACCTGGAGAAGGCATTTGAACAGTTCGGCAGGCTATTGGATTGCTGGGTGGCCAGGTAAGTGTATGGGGATTTTTTTTTACTAAGCCGCCCACAGTCTGAGTCAGTCCTTGTCTTAAAGAGGTACGGTCCCAGTTGCTGAGGTATACACTATATGTACACCACCCTCCCCATGCAGCTATAGCCTCTAATACAGAATCCCATGCGTTGTGATCAAGAACAGAAGGGATGGTTCAAGGACCTAGAAATAGTCTACAGTTTAATACATGTGAACCATGGAGTACATGCTCTGTGAAATTACTCATGGATTTGGTAACATTACCACAGCAAGTCAAGACAAACAACGATATTTATGGTAACGTAGAAAACGAGTAATCAAATTACCATAGACTTTGGAATGATGACAACGATTTCAAAATAAATCCAATAATCCTATGCCTCAGATTTTCTGAAAAGGTTAAACTAAAAGTTTTTTGGTGGGCTATAACAATACTAGACGTATGTGATTATAGTCGATCATTATGATACAACTCATGATAAATATGCCTATACAGCAGCAGAAGTGTGTAGGTCGGGAGAAGATAAATGCATCTGGACACATGCTTGATATCAAATGCAATGTTATTTTAGTAACCAGTCGTTGTAGATTATTATCATTCCAATGATATCGTCATCATGCTTAACGGGTATTACGTGATCGCCAGAGGTCCTGGTCTATCTATGTGGGTATGTGGTCGATAAAACATAACCCCCAGACCCATAGGGACCCCTAAATGGGGAGAGGGTTATTGGGTCTATACATCTATAAAACTTAATGTCACCATTATAAAGGTAACCTGGTAAATATGTATGTGGTTTCTATTAATATGTTGCCAGTCCTAGCTGCTTTCTCAGAATCTCTATGTTGCACAACTGCGTATATATAGGCTTCTATTTCAATCACAGGCCGAAAGGCGTGAAGCGTCATGGGCTCGGGGGGAAGGAAATATTTAGATCCCAGTGTCTATATAGAATTAAATCTCGTTATATATAAGGAGAGGCTTTTTTGCAAGTCAAATTTGTTCCTTAAATGATCTTCATAACCAATATTAAATAAAGTCCTAGCGAGAAAAACCTGTACCTTATAATAGAAATTCCTAATATCAGCCCTCCTTTTAACGAGATTTCACTGTATCTAACTACATTATACATGCAGTGCAATAGGCCTATGTATGCACGAGCATGTGGTGGGTTCTGTATTGTATCGACAAGATGCACCTGGAATGAGTGTTGTACTTGATATAGATTTTCTATGCATGGCTGTAGAGCAGGGCTATAGAGTTACCAAACCATGCAGCAAACGTGTCCCATGTCGGCCTATACTACTACCATTATGCTACATAAATCAATCTTATCCCTGTTACGGTCGCATAGTGCGTTAATGCATTATGCCCTCGGTCGTCATGATGCACGAACGCATCTCTGGTGAGTGACTCATCAGTCAGTAGCGTCAATATGATGCTTGAGTGCATTTATGCATCATGGCGACGAAAATCATAGCACATTAAAGCACTAATTAAACAATATACAGCTTAATGGAAGAGTATATTATAATAGTCCATTTTATCTCAAATCGGCAAATAATATCGACAGATTAGAAGAAATTCTACAGCCATCGTCCCCAGTTCCGTACAGGAGTTTATTTTTAGTGGTAGGCCAGGGGACATAAACCTCACCGGCATGGGTGATATACCATGCTGCACCCCTGATGCTCACTCAAAGAGTTTCTAACGTAACCTCTTCTTAAGCCACATTAACGCTATGAAATAGATCCTGCCAAGCTACACAACAACTCATATATGAGTTTACAGCTATAAACCTAACCAAAAAGAGCTCATGGACCGAAATGCAATGCTTGCAGAGTAGATCTCCCTTGCCGAGGACGGCAGGTAAAGAACAAGAAGAACATACACTCGTTGCAGGTCTTTGCATGCGGTATCACAGAAGTAATCGCACGAGAACTGCACTTGGACCGGAACATTCTATCGTCCATTTCCACTTGTTATGGCTCAATTGTGAAAATCTAAATTGAAGTCTCCTGTGGGAGTAAGTGCATGTTCAAGGGTTATTTACCATATATCATGTATATAATAATGATAATAATGATAATAATAATAATAATAATAATAATGATAATGATAATTTTAGGTTTGAAAATAGTTTATTGTCTTCCACAATTTAATAGAGTGATTACAGACAATCTTCAGGTATCCTTTGTGACTCATCAGTATAAACCATGAATCATTAAAGTCGCAATGTGCAATATATTAGAACGTTTCGCAATTAACATAGCAAAATGACACACAAATAATGATAATAACAACAATTACAACAGTTACACTAGTATTAACAATGTTACTAAGATTAAAAACTTACATGAAAATATATAACAGACTAAAAACAGATGGCAATTATGTAATCATTTCATGTATTGAAATGATAATAATAATAACAATAATAATAATAATAATAATGATGATGATGATGATGATGATGATGATGATGATGATGATATTAATAATAATAATGATAATAATAATAATTAAACCAAGTGTTTATAGATATCATGCAAATTTGGTTGTAGTGATATTAGCCTACACACCTCCCGTTTTAAAAATTGCATTTCCCCTTATGTACAGAGCTACCTACCTATCTGTTACTTTACATTTATGCTGAATACTCAAATAACTGTGGAGGGCACCTATTGTAATTAATACTGTGATGAAAATCTCATCAAAATCCAAAGATGATTGACAGGTGTGACCCCAGTTCACCAGATGACCTGGGGTCATGCCTGTCAATCAACCAAAAGTATAATTGCCCTAAAGAGGCACAATATGTGGGAATAGAAGGTATTTGACCATACCTATATACTCCCAGTATGTAGACCCTAGGGATTCTTTTGGAACTATTGTCATGTTGCTAGGACCACTCTGTTACCTAGCAACAGCAATTCCAAACATTCCATGGCTAGCAACCGGCACAATAGGTGGGAATAGAAGGTATTTGACCATACATACCCCCAGTATACAGGCCCTCCGGATTCTATAGGAACTATTGTTGTGTTGCTAGGACCACTCTGTTACCGCAACAGCAATTCCAAACATTCCATGCCTTTAATTTCAGTTGCTTACTAGAATCTAAAGCTTATATTTAGAGCTCAAGCCAGAATGGACACTTGTGTTCGGTTCTGGCTTGTAATGATAATAACAAAATAATAATAATAATGATAATAATAACACCCGGTAATAATAATAATACATGTATGCAAAAGTAGAGAAGACAACAGAGTCTGCATAACACCCGTTCATGTGTTGCGACGCCATTAAAAAAATAACATGAGTCGCGTTGCCGTTGAGGATATATAGGAACCCCACATCCCACCTGTGATTGGGCGTGTCCCACATATAAATGTAGTGATCTTTACTAAAGCCATACATGTACTAGATGTTATTATAGGTAAGCCATTTCTTTTACAAATAAATATATCCATTATGTAGGCCTAAATTACTTATACTGTATGCACTTCCCAAATATGATTTTCTACTCGGGACATGACTCGTACATTGTGACACATCACATATTGTAAAAAAATAATGTTCGTTCAGTTGGCCATTCAATCAAGAATAAACAATATCGACGTGCAAATATTAACTCATCTCATTCATGTCTCTTCTAACCACTTATGTCCCTCAGTACTGGCCAGGGAGTATACCCAGCAGAATAAACACTACTGTATACGTGAGTAAATAAACACTGGTGTACAGACATTATAACCCCTATATGTGCTGTCTACTCTATTGAGCTGTGGAGTTTTGCAAACGGTTGGAATACTTATTATACCCAAAATATAGAGATCAAGGATTAGTTACGAAGGTCAGAATAGAATTATAATGTTAATTTTGACTATAGTATGCTTACTGTGGGAAGTGTAAGGTATGGCCCACACGGGTCAAATGCGTGCACACGTTTGGTACATGCAATATGTACAATATACTGGAAAGCAGTGGAAACTTTTTTTTTTGAGATTTGAGATTTGAAACATTTATTGCAAGAATCGCCCTAAAGAGGGCGTTCTTCCACTTACAATGGGTGCGTGAAAGATATAGTCCTTGAGGTAGTTAATTGATGATTTCAATCCCAAATAAACAATGAAATACAATAGGAAATGTAGTAAATCAACAAGAAAAATAGTAATGAGGTTACTTCATATGGCAGGGTATAATTAAGCGAATGCAGTGTGGAACTTTCCATCAGTAATCATACTTTAAATTCTTTTACAAAGATAGGTGTAAATCATGCATGATTATCAAAAACATTTAATTTCTCTTTCAATAAACTCACAACTGTGTTCCCGTCTGATACTATATTATTATCTACTGATTATGGCTCGAAATACCCCCTAGAACTGATCTAGAAGTTAGTAGGCATACATACAGGGGAAATAACTCACACTAGTGGTAGATATACAGATGTGATGTATGATCCATTTTTACAATAGCACTCACAGCTCAATACTAAAATGTGATATCGGGGACTACGTATACGATATCATGAACCTGGTCACTGAGAATCTCTTTGGAACTGCTTTCTTGATTCAACAGTATGTCCAGGGGAAACCCCCACAGAAAGCCTATAGCAATACAATCTCCGACTCACACGGAACACGGTGTGCCGTGTAAATGTTGTAAAGGTGGGGTGCATGGCTAATCAGTTTCTTGCCAACCAGGGTCTGATCCAGGTCTAGAAAGCTTGACAGACTACCTAGACCAACTCACATAGAAGACAATACCGACACAATACATGCATATATTATCAGGCCAGCTCCACATTTTGCACCCCCCTGTCTTTTGCTGAGGGGCACGGGGCACATCCAAAGGTATTGTTCCATGGTTGAGACCAACCAATGAATAAAAAGACTTACAATGCATTATAACGATTTTTCAGCCAATAAATATACCAAATACAAATATCAAAATACAGGGATTGTATATATTTGTGAGGGATACTATTAATATAGCAATGCCAGACGCTGGGAAGAGAGTCCAGCATTGCCGGACTCTGGATAGGGAGTCCAGCATTGTCACTCTGAAAAGAGAGTGTAGCTTTGTCAGACTCTGGAAAGAGAGTTCAGCATTGTCAAACCGTTATGTACACAGTTTTAGCACGGACCTAGCCGCACAAGATATGGTTTTAGGAACACCGCGAGGAGCAGGTCAACCCTTACACTTCTGTTTGTGTTTGTGGCAGGGGGATTTGCAAAGCAGCAGATCAAAGTAATAATATCAATTGTGGTGTTGTTTCCATAATGTGGGAATATAGTACTGTGCCAACTGGTTATTGGATGCAGTTATCCAGCGTTGATGTGATAAGTACGTGTACCCTAACTATAATGTAGGTCTGTAATAATATTTCAGACGAGGAAGTCTATATGAAGTATATGCCTATCACTAGTCCACAGTTCAGGGATTTAGATACGTGCCCCTTTATCTCAAAAGTATATTTATAAGGGATTATGTGGTTGACATACGGATCCTGGTAGGAGGGTATATTTTTGCGTTATATCATACATGCATCTGCACAGGCGTAGGAAGCAAATTTTCATTGGGGGAGGCCACCTGTGAGGCCCCTATCCCTCAAAAGGCCCCTATCCCTCAAATATTTGTAAGATAGGGGCCGTTTGAGACTTAGGGCCCACCTCAGGTCCCTATATAGCAAAAAGTCCCTATCCCACAAAATTTTGAGACATAGGGACCACATTTAAACAGCCGCTATCTCACAAATATTTGTAGGATAGGGGCCATTTTAGGGATAGGGACATGTCAGGCCCCTATCCTACAAACACTCCCTAAGTATCAAAAGCCCTATCCATCAAAAACCTTTGTAATATTTTATATAACTATTTCTTGCTTCTGCAGCAAAGAAGTAGGCCTCACTATAAGTAAAGGGGGCCTTCTGGGGTCTATATGTGAGCTAGACTTGCTCAAGTACTAGAATTTGAATAAGGGGCAGTCCATTAATTATGTACGCATCAAGAGGGGGTGGGGGGGTCAAGCCAAATGTGTACAGATGCGTACAGGGGGGGGGGGGTGGGGGGGGGTCTGGGGTCATTTTAGCATACGCATTGTGTATGCTTAAGGGTCGTTTTCCTGATCGTTTTTGGACTGAAATGGGTATTTTTGGGCACAAATACCCAAACAGAATTTTTTTTCTAAAATTTAGTAAACCTAAAATTGACCCCAAAAAAGTCTAGAAATAACAAATTTCTTCAAAATTGCATAAAAAACGTAGGGTCGGCCCTGTTTAGATAGGGTCGGTCGGGTGACCTGAAACAAACTTCTTTTTTTTTCGGCCCTAGCAATCTTGACAGCCCCTCTACTTAGTACCGTATTTTTTACTCAAATGTACTTCTTACTTCTGAGGCTGGCAATGTGGGGGGGGGGGGTCCAAGAGATTTGAGTATGTACGCATAGGGGGGGGGGTAATCCCATTGCGTACATGGTGCAACAGGGGGGATGGGGGGGTCAATTTTGGCCTAAATTATGCGTACATAATTAATGGATGGCCCCTAAAGACAAAAACAGCTTTTTTCTCAACTATACTTTTCTCAACTGTCTTAATTCTAGAGACTTGTTAGACTGTGGCCATATCCATTGAAGCCCCCCATGCATCACACACCCTGACCACAACCCCCCTCCCCTCTGACCACTCCCCCTCTCCAGTGTCTGACCTGTAACATAAACAGGAGGGGTCATCCCACTAATTAAAACCAGGCCCCATGTCCTCATCTTAGTGTATACATACCATCCAAAGTATACACTCAGAGTTTCCCGCTCACCACAGCCAAGTTTGGGCTCTCTGAGTGTGGACAGTTTGGATACTCCAAATGGCTACACTAAATACACTTGGGTGACCAATGGACCCTATGACAACTGGTTGTCATATAGGGAGAATGATAATCTGGAAGGCCGGATGTTGTATGACGTTTTTTGTTTACTGGGATCCAACCCTTATTTTAACCTAAACTGCGACATTCCCCTCCCCCTGAATCCTCAACTTCCCGCTGGGGGTAGAGAATCAGCCCGCCCTAATAACACAATAAAAAAGGCTTGAAAAGCCACATTTTGAGCCTTAGGGACTTCACATAGACCCTATGTTTCAAATTGTTTTCAGACCATTTTGAGGGATCGGGACATGGAAAAAATATTTGTGGCTTTGGGACCTCACATGGGCCCTATGTCTCAAACCGATTTGAGGGATAGGGGCTGTTTGGCATATAGGGACTTCACCTGGTCCCTATCCCTCAAACAGACCAATTTTGAGGGATAGGGGCCTTTTGAGGGATAGGGGCCTCACAAGGCCCCCTGCTCCTAATAAATAGCTTTAAGCATCGGCCTTTATGCTGGATGCTGCATATACAGGCTTACTTTGGAATTGTAAATGAAATTATTGTTTGAGCCCCTCCCCCCTTTTGGCCCATGCCCCTATATCTGACCTCACTTTGCTATGTGGGAGGGGTAAGTTTTGGAATTTGTGTATTGTTTTCCTACGCCACTGTATGTAATGCTTTTCGTAGTATTCCATCGGATCATGGAATATAGTGCAAGTTCTGTGACATCAGCAAGAGGTAGTGGAACTGCATCGAGACTTACTCGACAATATCCCAACTAATAATAAAATAAGATATTAACATAACCAGTAACAAACGACACATATGAACGTTTAATACAACCTAAACAAGATTCAAGCTCAAGACAACATTGACCTACCAAAGGCAACTATATTTGCGATGTAGAAAGTCATCGACACCCTCTGGGGGCGGGCGGGGTTGGGAGTGAAGCCATAGATCTGAGTGCGTTCTACAGTTGAGGAGAAATATGGAATGAGTGAAAGCATTGAATATTGTCCTTCCCACTCCACCCTCATCCTCCCGAGAGGTGCTTTCTATTGGTGCATGCCTACCCCTATATGAACCTCTTCCCACCTCTACCTCAGCGGTCAAATATCATGTGGGGCCTCTTGTGCAGTTTACCCACTCACACTTTGGTATTGGTACTGGAGGAGGTGGATTGCTTACAGTGGGGTGTGGGAGAACCCTCGACGCTTCACATAGAGACTATAATACTAAAACTAGTAAAAGAGGCCAGACCATGCACCAGACAGGTGCAAAACTCTCACCTATATACATATATACCTCCATGCATTCACTCATGTGTGTGATAAGTTGTTGGACCATGTCCAGAACAGTAGATCCAACCAACACCAGATCTCAGAGTTTCCCAAACTGATAATGGCACTTGAATCATTGTATATACAATTCTGAAGAAGATTGGATTTGGCTCAGCCAATGGCTGCAGGATTTAAGCATCCAGACCATCATGTTGTTTGGATGAAAAGAAAAATGTGTTTAGGCGGGGTTTCAGGTTAACCTTACATATGGAAATATAAGACCGTCCCTGGTATTATTTTTTGGGGGCATTTTGGATATGACAAATGTACATGGGTAGCCCTACCTAGGTGGCACACGTAGATATAGGTGTGGCAGACCTTGACACACATGGTCATGCTAAACCATCTGGAAATAAATACAATCGATTATGGGTTGAGAGACAGATGTGGAGGGTCAATATTCAGCAACTGTTGTCCACAGTGGTACGCATATGCAATGTTTGCATTCTGTATATCTAACCTATATACACCCAGGTAAATTTCCAAATAAAATAATATCAAAGTCAATGGCATTGAGGAGCGAATATGTAAGTTATTTCTCCACCAAGGTTCACTTCAGGTCAAGCTATCCTTGAGACCAATGGCTTTGAATATTTATGAATTCAAACGGTTAGGCTTAGAGAGAGAGGTCCTTGTAATTGGATTTTTAAAAAGAAGGGATTTTGTGCATTGATTTCCCTGATGGCCACTGTCCACTGGGGAACCTCGGCCGACCGAGTCGGTATATTTTGCTTTCCTGAATAGAGATGCTTGTCCTTGAATACCAATCTGCCAATTAGTATACCCTCTATACCACAGACATGTAAATAACTACATCTCTACATACATAATTTTCTGTTCAGACATAATACCCATCACAGCATTATCATGAATACAAAAAGCAGATTTTATCACTCACTACGCAGTACTCTTATCATAGTCGTCTATGGTAGAGACAGAAAAGGAGGATCCTCTCCCTTGATTCACCCCTCTAGCGGCTCTATTCAGTAACACCCCCTTCACGTGTTTTAGGTGAGACTTGTTAAGACTGTTAGTGCTACGCATGCAGTCTACCATCTTTGCTATGGAATTCAAATATTTATCTGCTTCAATAGAATTTCCCCTCATGAATACAATTTGTGATGTGTGGTTATCGTGAGCGACAGGATTTAAAACTAGATGAAAAGAGTCTGAGTCTTCAGGAAATATTGGTTCTGACCACCTGTGTAAGACATAGGCCTACCATAACATATTTCTGCGTCATCAGATGATGTGGATGGACAAGGCGGTGGGATACTCAAGTAGTGCAGGCATAATGGGGCTGGCTCCCCGGCCTGGCTCAGTATATCTTAAAAAGTTATATTCACAAAGGTCCCACGGCCAGTCGAAATCTTCAGTAACACATGTTTTAGTCTGGAACAGCGCAGGATAACATGCACACTTCAAGATATTCCAGAAAAAGGCTTGTCCAGTGTAAATATCATAATGTGATCATTCATTTTACATGGCACGCTTGACAGCTTCCTTTGATGTTCCTCACTATCTTGAACCAGCCAGTAAATAAATATCCAGTTTTAGGTCAGGTAATGGAGTCATTTAACTCTTGAGGTTTGTGTATAGAAAATGTCATTGGTCTCAGATCGCACTTGCATATTTATCATCAGTTTTTATCACCAGTAGTTTTTAGTAGTTCAAGGCCAATGGTGTGGGAATGCCATCAGAGTCCCAAGCTACTTTTTTTTGGCATGTTTATAAGGGTAATGCACTGTGCATTATTTTGCATTTATAACACTTCCCAAACGTCAAGGTTCTTTGCAGGCACTGTATCAGTATGGCATAACTAATAGATGCCCACATTCGAGTATATAGTTACTAGTACTAAAGTAGCTAATATAAGAATTAAATCTCAGATATCATATTGACTAAGTCCCCAGACCCACAGTATAGGCCGGATCATCCCACCCTGATACAGCGCTTTCAAGAAGTAAGGTCCGCAGATCAAAGAATTCTTACGAAGTTGTGGAGGGCTCTTTGAGTGTGTGCATGTGTGTGGGGAGGAGGGGGTGTTGTTCCCCGTATTGTCCACAGGCTACAAAGTGTCCACATCATATTATGTCCACGGCTTTCCATCACAAAGTGTCCACAAAATACGGTTTGTCCACAGCCTGCCATCACATGATGTCCACAAAATACAGTTTGCCCGCCTCCTTCCATCACAAAGTGTCTATGATATACAGTTTGTCCTCACTCAATATCACAGAATGTCCAAAAAGTACAATTTGTCCCCAGCCAACTATCACAACGTGTCTGTAAATGCAGTTTGTCCACACCCAACTAGCGCAAAGTGTCCGCAAAATTCAATTTGTCCACAAAGAAACATCACAATGTATCCACACATAACACTTAGTCCACAGTCTGCTAGTACAGAGTGTCCACACTGCACATTTTGTCCACACAAAAGCAACACAAAGTGTCCACACTGGAAATTTGATCCACACAAACGCATCACAAAATGTCCACACTGCACACTGTGTCCACACAAAAGTACCACAATGTGTCCACATGGCACACTTATTTCACAAAATATTGATAAAGTAGGTCACAAAAACTAGAAAATCAGTTGAAAATCAGTTGAAATATAAATAAAGCCAAATGAATGGGTTTTTTTCATCCACATTTCACACCCATCAAAACATAGCATATTTGCTACTACATTGTATTGTGCCCCCTTTCAGAAAAAATAGACCCAAGGACTAAGTTGAAGAGGAGGAGCAAGAACAGGCAAAAGGAGGTACAATGCATGTGCCTCTACATGGGGTCCCACGATTTTGAACATGTCGCTGTGTCGATTTTTAGCAAAAAGGGCCGTGTCGTCGTGTCGATTTTTATGAATACATGTATAGGGTCTTATAAAGATGTCTGTGTCCGTCGATTTTTTAAAGTGCTGTGTCGATTTTTAAAAGGGCCGTGTCGCACGTGTCGATTTTTAAAAGGGCCGTGTTGCCGTGTCGCACGTGTCGATTTTTACCCATGCAGAGGCACATGCATGACATTGTGGTGTCACAGTATTTTTGTTTTAAGAGATTGCGTTTTGTTGACACTTTGTGATGATCTTGTGTGGACAAGGTGCTTTCAATAGACAGCATGTGATGATTTTCTGTGGACAAAGTCTGATTTGTTGACACATTCTGATGGTTCTGTGTGGACAAAGTGTGTTTTATGGACACTGTGGCACAACATATTGTGGACAAATTGTGGTTTGCAGACACTTTGTGGCTGGGGACATACTGTGATGTGGACACTTTGCAGCATGTGGACAATACGGGCCACAACAGGGGGTGGTGCTTCTCTAAACACATGATAGCGCTCACCTCCTCCTGTTAACTCAACTTCAGAGCATTGGTTATGATAATTATGGATCCCTTTTCTTGGTTCAAAAGTTAATTGGAAAACAGAGTTGCTGATGATAACCTGTCTACCTGTGAACCAATCGATTCCGGCGTCCCACAGGGGTTGGTACTCGGTGCGCTGTTATTTATCATTAACCCACGGTGGACACCTAGGGTATATTGAATACCGAAGGTTAAGTTAGATAGACAATTGTTATAAAAGGGTATTAGATTTGACCACAGCAAACTGGTAGAGCGACTTGGGCTTCGCCCTCGCCTGGCCCCACTATTTTGCTGTGGTTAATTCTAGTACCCTTTCATAACCATCGTCCATCTGTTGCTTGATATGAATAGTGTCATAACATGTCTGGAAAATACAAATTATTTCATGTGCGCAGACGACCTCGCTATTAATAATGTAAGTCCTCGTGCTTGCTTCGGCAGTACATATATATATCTACTAAAATAGTGTAAGTCCTCTTAAAGCGCAGAAACTTCTCCAGGAGAATGTAGATCGAGGGAGTGCATGGGGTAACAATGTCAAGCTTACTATAAACTCTGAAAAAAGAAGACACCACATGCTCATGATGTAAATCCGATCAGAATTCGTATCATAATCATGACAACTACTCAATAACTCTTAACTTATCTTTGACCTCTAGGTCTCTGCAGTTTGATCTTTAGTTGTACATTACTTCTAAGTGCACGGGCAGGTACCAGTCAATTATCATCCGTCTTAGAATGTGTGTGTATTTATCCTAACGAATTTTCAATCCTCCTTCCGTCGAGTGTCTTACATGAGCAGGATATGTGCAAGTTATCTGAGGGACTGATGTTTTATTCTATAAATTGATGTTGCTAATGATGATATTAATATGAAGGTTTGTAACCATAGACTGACATGTACTAAAAGAGTTGCTAGATCAATTGAGATGTTCAAACTGACCCATGTCCTATAACATTGTGGACACGTTTTATCCGATACCCGGTACATTACGGGGATTTGTGTACATGTACTTATTGATCTACTTATTTTAATGCCCATAATTATCTTTTTTTTCAATCTGTTGAAAGACTCAACTTGTTTGTAGAGTGTATAGTCTATGAACGCATACACTACTCAAAATTCAAACCCTGTTCCAGAGGTCGCAAATTCGAAGAGTAGGTCCCAAATGATTAAGAGAAATTGTTCGTCGGTCAAAAGTGACCGAACCCTCCCTTCTACCTTTAATCTTTGAGATCTTAATTTAATTGTATTGTGGCTTCTAAGCCTACGCGCAGGCATTACCACATTATTTTGGTCCTTTGACAAACCAAACATAATAATTATTATCCCGTTTAGGTTACTCAACATAAAAATTTGAATCAAATTTACCCGTCATCATCATATAAAATTGGTTTCAAATCATTACAATGCTTCAAATTTGGGATATTGCAGTTGAAAGGAAGGGGAAATTTACCCAATTTTGACGTCAGGACGTCATATTTATGACGTCATATCTTTTTAGATAATGTATTTATGCAAATGCTGGTTACATGTATATCATTTTCAGAAATCTTGATATACTTTGACCCTTAATAGTTTCACTAATAATTGGACTATTTGCAAATATCTTTCAGTTCTGGAAAGCCCAGGCTATTCTCTGCAAGGGAAAATGGTAAAAAAAGAGTCCCGCCCTAAATGGGTTAATTAAAGACAGATTTTGATCACGACTTTTGGACAAATATGTGCAGCTGCGCTGAATAAGATGTTCTCTACTAATTAATCTTAGATTATAAAGAAGGCCCTAAGGTGGTGGTTCTGCTTGATCTGTACACCATCTGTAGATTATTGTTTGTACATGGCACCATAATATGTAGGTTTTGTCGGTTTTGGTTGTCAACCTGAAGCGTGAGCCAAAACAATGTGAAATTGAAACTCTTGAAATGAGACGAGGCCGCATGTTGCTTGCTTTAATGTACCAGCGATCTACAAAAGAAAGCCTCACGGTTTTACCGGTACGAAACCTACGTAGTTCTAGTAAAATAAAACTTAAGGTAAGCAGACCTAAATGTGGCCTCTATGAGAGGAGTCCCCTATTTAGAGGTACTACTCTCTGGGACGAGCTGACTGCTGTGCAGCACCATAAAATGACGCGCAGCCTTTTCTTGGCGAGTCTGAACTGAGTTGTATGAGCATATATTAAATATGTGTATGTCTATGTTCCCATTTGTCAGCTAGGTTGTTAGCTAAACATGGTTTACAACATAGCATTGGAGTGATTTAATTCTGTGTTAAATCTGAAGTATTTATGTAGTCTATGTAAACTTACATTGAATTACTAAAATACCGACTAGGAATATGAATCACAATTGTTGTGAAAAGGCAGCTTTTCATGCTTTCGTGGCGGCTGCAGAAATGTAACAGTATGTTGATCCCCCGTCATGGAACGATCTGACCATCTCCAGTACTTTGTTTGTGACCGACGACTTATTACTATACTCCTATGCACCATTTGAATTGTATATATTTTGTCTGTATTTACAACATTGGTTGACTTGAAAAACGTATTTGATATGAATGTTTTGAACCAATAAAAATATTAAAAACTGAACTGTATCAAAAAGTATTTGAAAAGCTCAACTTGTGTTGAAAGACTCAAATTGCTTGTGAAATTGTGGAGAATAAAAACGTTGTAAAACTAAAAAAAAACAACCAAGAAGATGTTATCTGTATCAAAAAGCCTGTTTCCATGTCAATTTTATGTACCAGTAATTAAACTTCGATTTTAATTATTGGCATCAATTTGTTTATCCATTGTCTGCTCTTATATGTATTCTTTTACTAATGCCTCTCACTGAAAACCTCAGGGTCGTCATTTTGACAATACCAAAACTGACAACTTTAGGTAGTCAAAGTGACCACCTTAGGTCGTCATTGTGACTACCCATCTGAGCCATTCAGACCAAAGTTGTCATAATGACGACCTTAGGTAGTCACAATATTTAGGTAGTCAGAATGACTACCTTAAGGTTGTCAATTTAGGTATTGTCCATTTGAAGACATAAAGTCATCAGTAGTGACAACTCTCAAGTCCTAGGTTGTCCCAATGACTACCCTATGGTACATAATTCTATTCCTCACTTGCTACTTATGGCACACTACTGCCACCTGGTTTTAACATTTTGCATAACTATATCTGTCTTGAGATATATACTGGTGACCGGGAGCAGAGTGGTCTCTATACCTTTGGGGCCATCATTCTCACCCATTGGCAACTTATTTATAACAAGTAATGCTACTTAGTTCAATCAAGACTACACCAAATATGTGAAAAGGATGTCTCTCATTAAGAAGTGAACTAATTAGAGACTATATTCATACACCATTCTCAACTCCATCTGCCATTATTCATTATGACTACCTAGGTCGTCATAATGACTAGGCTCCTTGCTCTGGGTTTTCAGTGCTCTTACCTCAGGAAAACATAGCATTTTATAAATAGCATTATTCTTATTTTACAGGAACCCTCCTGGACATGCCTTCTTGTTGTTCAAGTACCCCCGGGAGGCAGAACGGGCCGTAGAACGTATGGAGGGCAGGTAAGATAGCTGGTACATATACAGAGAGTATAATATTATTGATCAACAGTCATTAGACCCATCTCATTTCTTGACAATTTAAAGTCTGGGGTCAGGCCTGTTTTCAAGTTACTGTCGGGTTTCTTGACAATTTAAAGTCTGGGGTCAGGCCTGTTTTGAAGTTACTGCCGGGTTGCCTGGGACACACATCTTTTGGCCCTACAGAAAAGTCCATCAAACCTGGAAATCAGGAGGTAAATGTACTACTGCTTGAGACTGAGGGAAAAGCAGATGATTATCTCTCTGACCACAGTAGACATTTTATCAAGGACACTTTTTTCCAGAGACTTGTTGAAGATATGCATATTACACATCATTTTGATTGTATTTAATACCTCTTTCAAATTAGTTTTGTGAGGTTTTGAAACTTATGGAAAGTAAATGGAACAAAACGTCATTTTTAGCTTCTTTACCTGTGAAAAGCATTATGGGATTGAATATCATGTCCATGTCTGATGATTGAGAAGAGATTTAGATGTGATTTCCTAGGAAACTTCTTTTTCTTTAGTTGATATCCATATCATGAAGGTGTACGGAGCACTTCAAAGCTACAAAGTTGCCCAAGAATTGTGATTTTTGAGCAAACATTGGCGAAATAGGGGAAAATCACCATTTTTTAGTGACTACTGGTATACAACTTTGAACGGCTCTGTGGACCTTAGTAATTAAAATATAAACTAAAGAAAAACAAGTGTCCTAGAAAATGACATCTATATCACTTCACTCATTAGAAGTAACAATTTTCTTCTAATTCTATCCCATAATGTAATTTAGAGTAAAAGAAGCTAGAAAAGAACGTCTTTGTTCCATCCACATTCCATGGCATTGAAAACCCCATAAGATAAAACTAATTTCAAAGGGGAATCAAACATCAGGATTCTCCGCAGAAGGAAAATTGATACCACAAAGGCTGAAGTTCCAAGATATTGCACCGTTTGACAAATATTTCCAATAGCCAAACAGTTCCTAAGTTGAACATTAAAGAAAAAATATTAAAGATTCCCGAATCTAATCATCCTAACTTCTGTTCTAATTGGAGTATTTGCAGAATTCAAAACATCATGTGTTCATCTGAATGTGTTCATCTGAATTTGGATGAAGTGCGTCCTTAATTGTGATTAAAGCCCTTTGGGCAAGGCCTGGCCAAGAAACTATGGGACTGTCATGTTATAGATTGTGATATGTTGAATCCAATACAAATGATCAATAAATCATGGACATGATATTACATGTTACATATTCTTTACGCTATTTAAATCGTACAAAATGTATTAAAGTATTGCAAGTCATAGCAGAATGTGTGTTGTGAGATTAAATGGGTGGGTGTAAACATTTCCAATATAATAGAGTTTAGAATACCAAGACTGGTAGATCCTATAATTGTTCCCTACAATATTATTCACTCACTGGACAAATATTCGTGTAATCTACTGTTTGTCCAGGGAGTGAGTAATTGTAGCCTCAGAATACTAGTAGTAGGACATACAAATAAATGTGGATGGTGTTGAAATCCCAAGTATAGCATAAAACAGAATTGTTCTCACATTTCCTTTGGAAAATATATATGAGGCGTAGGGGATTTCCCTTTTCACACTTAGTGGTTATTCCAGCAAGTGTAGACTATATATGATATTGTGAATGATTGTCACTACACACAGACCTACCTTTGACTCAATCCTAACCCCCTATCCTTGAACCCGATTCCCGAGTGCTGGAATGGCGGTAGGGGCCAGCGAAAATGTTTGCTATAGGGAGGATGCATGGGGGCTGGCGGAGGATAGCATCTGTTGAATGGTACCTTTATATTTTGTATCAGAGTCTCGTACAACTTATATAGTCATAAAATGATCATAGCTGACGTCTGAAAAAAATCAATTCTCTACAATTAACCTTCCTGTCGGAAAGCAGCATTCATAAGAGGTTTCATGTGAAAATCAATTAACTATTTCAACGAGGACGACATAATTATAGTAAGAGATTGAGAGACAGAGACATGTCAATATAACCACCTGTGTCTGGATGGTAGAATGGGCAATGGCCTCTTGTGTGGTGCCCTAACCTTGTGGCCACCAAGGATCAAAATCCTCTAGTGTAATCCGGATCCAGTTCTGGCCTCATTTATAGACTCAGATCATCCCACTCCAATACACAACTGGATCACGTGGCAAACATTGGCACACGGGGAGCTTGCTTATCTTCAATCTAGGCTACTTTTTTTTCTTCTAATTCTGAAGAGGCCATTGAAGTACTGCGGATCGTGACTATATCAATACAATGATATATCCCAAGTTTACACAACACTAACATGCCCTGAGCCAACATTGGTAACACACGGACATGAAGAATGGAAGAATGCGTTCTACATGGTGGGGCCCAGGGAGTTGTGATGAGGTAGAGAATAGGTCGAATTGCTCGGGTCTCTCCCTCTGTTATAAGTGTGTGCTCATATATACAGAGCCCTGGACGCGACATCGTATTGAGTGTATTCTATTATTGCTATGGTACCTGGCGAATACATATTGTCAAAGAATCCTGGATATCTAGTTTCCGATATAACAGGACATGTCATCAGATGGTGAAGATGTCCAGAACGAACACAAACATAATTATTGTCCATTCAGCCTTCCCTTTAGATGTTTCTTAATTTCATCCATACAAAAAAACGCGAACATTGTTTTGATAGATATCATAGTGCATGTAACTACACCTATATTGTCTGTTAAGACATGTGCATTTATGTAAAACGCATTACATTCCGGATTATAATGAGGCTGACAGCAGGGTATTTTTAAATTTTTTAAATTAAAAATTGGAGGAGCTAATACACAATGAGACACCCAGAAGTATAATAGATCTAGTAGATGATAGGATAGGTAGTAACAGCATAGGTATCGCTCAGGACCTGGCAGCTGAGCAAATAAATATCATGTCAATATTGTTTTGCTCATCTGCTCAGAATTACAATGCACCTTGATACTTTTGCCAGCCGGGACAGTATTTGAAATACCTGAATTAGTAATGAAGACGTTGTAAAAGCAAAATATATCAACATTGTATTAAGATCCAAGATTACTAACCCTTACAGGCCCAGAACTATTTAACTAAAGTATGATATCTGCAATATGATTAGTGTATCATTAGTGAATCTGCAATGGTTGAATTTTGTGTCCTGATATGGGGTTTATATTACGTTTTCTAAAAGCTGCTGTAATAAGATTTCTTGTGCTTGCTAGGCCCTCTGTATGAAAGAAATGCTAAGTTTGGTAACCATAGCAACCAGAAACGTTCTATTTGTTAAATTTATCAAACAGAATGCTAGATTGGCTGTACTTTGAGCTGTGGAGGAAACTTCCATTCCGTTGCCATGGCAACAATAGAATTCTTATATCACGTCCCCAACATGGGAAGGATATACAACCTATTGCTACCAGTTACATGGTCTGATATACATTTCCCATATTCCAATAAGAAATATATGATGGGAATTAAAATGACAAAGATGATGTATCATCATGGGGGGAGAGAACTCAGCCTTAGCCAGTGGGCAAACTTGGAACTGAAGATATTTATTGATATTTTCCTGCTTTAATTGCTCTAAACCCGTTAATATCTATTGGATGATAAATGCAAACCCATGTATGAAAAGCTAAGCTCAAGGGTCACTAATAGGACCTTGGATATTTCTGATATTATGTTAACGACATAGATGGGTTATAATAAACTGATATTAGCTTGTATGCTGATATACAGTTATTTATACACCACATCAAGATCCCATTATGGCATTCAGGAATATTAAAAATGATTCGGATCAAGTTTCTCGGTGTTGCCAGATTAACGAATGGACTATAAAAACTAATATAGCTCAGGCATTAGGATTTGACATCCAGACCCTATTGAATAATACCAGAGTTCCACATGTAAAGGCCAACACCCACAAGGGGTTCTATGGCTTAGGACCCGCTGCGTTCTATGCACATTGCGATCTGAGAGCCTTGCTTATACTCCAAATTGCAAGGCTTCTTACATGTTACTGCAAGTATCAAATCCCACTGTCATACACTATATTGTACATAATCTCTGCAAATTGGAATACATTGACTTTATATGTGAGTATAATGGGTAGTATTTTTGGGGAGTCACTTCACAATAATTGTGGTTATCGATTGTTTACTATCCTAAGGATATCCAGTAGTATATATTTTGAAATAATGCATAATGTAAGACTACATGTTGGAAGACGATAGACAGTATTCATAATAAAGGCCTAAAAATGATGTTTGTGTATTATCAGATACATTTGTATCTGGAGTGACCCCCTTAATCCCCACATGTTTGATACACATTATTTGCAGAGTGAATTCGCAGAGGTTTTCCTATTAAGCAAGGGCAAATATCTAATTATCTAGATCTTAGTTTGTGCCCAATTCGCAACAGTTTCCTTGCAGTTATACCTCTCTCTTGTAGTTACATCTGTTGCAAATTGGAGGGAGATCCACAATTCGCAACAGATCTCCAATTCGCAGAGATTTTCCAGCCCAGATCGCCCTGTGGGTGTTGGCCTTAAGGCTTACTCATAATTAAGGAGCCTCCGCCTTCCTCTCCCTTCCTCTCCCTCCCTATCTTTCTCTCTCTCACTCTCTCTCTCCCTCCCTCTCAACCTGTCACATAATCCCTGTATATTGACCTTTGCACAATCCATGTAAATAACACATCTCTATTCTTTCAGCATGGTAAGTGGTCGTCGTATCCGGGTGGAGCATGCTCGGCCACATGAGGTCCGAATGAAAGAGATTTCCCGTCGGGGTGACACTCACAGTTACACCATATCCAGGGACCTTCCTCACCGCTATGGGGCCCGCCCAATGAAAACCAGCTACAAAGGGTATGGACAAAATAACAATAATAATTTAATCTCCTTTCATGAGCTTCGTGAGTTTTGAACATTATTTGGTAAAGATATTGCGTATGATATGTTTCAGAGAACTGATACATAATTATGTTATGTTAACGTATTACTACTCGTTATCAAAAGTAATTTATCTATTTGTATCTGTTCAGTCTAATAAAAAAAAGTAAGTTTTCCCATGCTTGCCTTGGATCATTAATCCCTAGCCTGAGTTTAGTTCCATGTAGACAAACCTGCATCCGACCACAACCTTTCCGCCCCCCCCCACCCCTAGGTGTATTATTACACATTATTGTGCAACTACACAGCTGGGGATTTTATTTCCCAAAATATGTTGAAGGCGATATCTGATGGGACATGTCCAGCAGTACAAGAATTAATGTACCCATCGCTTGTGGGCAACAACCCTAACAGCAGCAGTGGTAAACTATGCAATCAATCATTCGAAATGTGCAAGATGTCACACATATGATAGGGAATAAATTGAATTTTAGACCCTGGTGTATTGTGCCCCGCTTTTACATTTGGCCTTTATATATTCATCTTTTAGAGGCTGAAAGTTTCACCTACTACTTGTGCTACCAGTATGCAGTACCATGCTGACAGTGTACTACTGCTACCACTACTACAACATTACCACCACCTACTGAACTAAATACCCCGTGTATAAGGCACTAAAGCAGCCATCAGACAGACTGAGGGTCCTGGGCCACCTACTATAGTCCCCCCAACCAGGCCATGGAGGGTTTTTGACTTAAAGCTGCAGTATTCACAATTAAAGCCTCGTCATTACCCCTGGGAGGTCTCAAATCATCGGCTTATGATGGTGCATGAACTGACCCCCAAAATAGAGATTACATCATTTCAAGCAATTCTCTACCAAGCTCCCAGTATAACTGGCCGAGGTAATCTGAAACACCACCCTGTAGTTCTTATACATGATCATAGTAAAGGAAATGCTAAGATCCCTTTACAAAGAAACATTCTAAAATGATACGCACAATTGTATAATGGTCATGTTGACAGACAACATGCCAAGGTATATTGTGCCATGAACCATCATTATGCATATTATGATAGGTTATGATGAATTACAGATTATAATTTGTAAAAAATATACACAAATGTAGTACTCTTCCTCTAGACATAAACAGTCAATATCAGTTTTGAAATATGGAATATAGTACTGTGGTATAAGATATATAATTTTTATGCAGGGTACTTTCAAAAGCATGCAATAAGCGGTTGATAGGCATTCTGGTTTTCCCCTTTAGTCTTGAAATATTCAAATCTTATATTCTCATGGCCAACAATGACTTTCTACATTTGCCATTCTGGTTCAATTCAGATGCCCTTTTCCCTGTCACACACCCAGCACCAGTGGATTACTATGAGGGGTATTAAATCCTCTAGTCCCGGGGCTCCATATATATGTTTTTGGGCTTTATATTAAAATCCTGACTCTGTCTGGCGTGTATGGCTTATACTGGCTAAACTAGACTATTCCCCTCACCCAAGACAAATATTGCGCTCATCCTTCCCGTTGGTTTGTCTGTTTATTCGCCTGTAGACGCCCTCTGTTCATGGTTGTTTATCGTGATCCTTTCTCGTACTCAGGCCACGACCACGTGACCGGGGAGACAAGGACTGGCCCCCGACGCACTCCAGACAATGGTCGGACCGTCCCAGAAAGTCACCTCCCTCCAGGTAATGCCTGAGACGTCTTTCTAGAAGTGTATTGTGATTTATATTTGATTCCTACATAATCTGACTGAATATACATATAGAGGTATATATATATAAGTACATGTAAATAGGGTAGTAAGAGATTGGCGATAAACAAACCAATGTCACCATCCAAATTACAGTTTAGGTCACAGATTAAATAATGACATCAAGCGGCATTGCTAGGCCACACGATTCTGATAACTTGGATAACATGCTTTTACTGCTAAAATAAAAAGGAGGAAGAAAAGATAATGGCACTGTTGAAACAACATTTCACTTTAATACTACCATTTCCATGAAAACTGGACATTTTCTTTTACCAATATACGGCTCACATCATTTATTTCCATCACTCTATCATAGGTACCATTCCGACCATTATGACGACTATAGACGTAGACGATCCTGGAGCCATGAACATGAGCGTTACAAGAGGCGAAGGTCGGAGGATCGTGACAGATCCCCAAGAGATTGGCCTCCAAGAGACAGGTCTCCCAGAGATAGGTCTCCAAGATACTGGCCACCACGGGACAGGTCTCCTAGAGATAGGTCTCCAAGGGATCGGTCTCCAAGGGATCGGCCAGGAAGGGATCGATCCCCCAGAGACAGGTCTCCAAGAGACCGATCTCCGAGATATCGGTCGCCAAAAGATAGATCTCCAAGTGATAGGTGTGTACAGTAAATTGATGTCTTCCACACAAACAGCCAGCGAGCTACGAACTTCTGGCGCCCCTATAAAATTCTTTACTTTCCCCTGACCCCTGAACACTGAATACTATTTTCTAATCATTAATTTACCTAACCGTGAGCACTATTTGTACAACTTTTATTGGTAGAAAATTTCATAAATTTACAAATGGTCATATAATGGGCTTCTGTGGTAAACTATTGACATAATCTTGCATTGACTTAGATGTTTATACTGGAATGATTTGTCACCCACAGAATCTACTATGAGGATCGGGAGGGGACCGGAAGTCGGAGCAGCCGGAAGTTGATGTCTGTGGCCGCACCGTTCTCCAAGGTGGTGGTGATGAAGACGGACCAAGGCATGCAGACGGACACGGAGCTGCTCCCCGCCACGGACAGCTGCTCCACGGGAGTTGGAGCCGAGCAGACGACATCAGGACCGACAGATAAACCAGTTGCCGCTCAATCTAGTTCTCCTGTAAATGGGACATTAACCACAGACGTAAAGTGTGGGCCTGAAGACAATGCCATTCACATGGCAGGCGACAAAACCGAAAAGCTAATACCAGTCTCAGGTAAAGCAGACGGTAAACAGACTCTGAATGAGCAGTGTTCCAGTGGGAACAATGTGGCTATTAGCAAAAGTAGTGCCAAGCCTGAAATGAGTGACTCTATCTGTGGGCCAGGGGAAAGCAAAATCGACAGTGAGAAATCGAAGGGACACTTAGAACTAAATCGGCCTCGTGTCTCACTCCGCCTGTCACCCCCAAAGCACAGAAGAAGCTCACATACAGCGCACACTTCATTGAGTTCTTTCTCTAGTTCTAAATACAGGAGAAGTTCCTCTACGCAGGCGCGCACATCCCCTAGTTCTAGTGCCAGACACAGAAGGAGCTCTTATACACCGCCAAAATCTGCTTCCGGCAGCAAACACAGAGAAAGTACCTCTATTCAGGTGCAGACTTCACCGTCTTCCGCTTCCGGTGTTACTTCCGGTCGCAGGAACTGGTCGGGCTCAGACTCTGAGAGTGATATGAGTGAAGATGATATGGAAGTGAGCGTTACTGGTGGGGATGTAAATGGAAATGAAGAGGTTGAAGTTAATTTGGAAATGGTGCAAAGGGATATTGAAAATATGGTGAAAAGGGACAGTAAGGAGACAGTGAAAACAGACGGTACGGAGACGGTGAAAAGGGACAGTGAAGAGACAGTGAAGACGGACAGTGACGAGACGATTACAAGGGACAGTGAAGAGACCGTAAAAAAGAACAGTGAAGAGACAGTGAAAAAGGACAGTGAAGAGACAGTGAAAAATGACAGTGAAGAGACAGTGAAAAATGACAGTGAAGAGACAGTGAAAAAAGACAGTGAAGAGACAGTGAAAAGGGACAGTGAAGAGACAGTGAAAAAAGACAGTGAAGAGAATGTGAAAAAGGACATAATGAAAAGGGACAATGAGGAGATGGTGCATATGGTGAAAACGGACAGTGGGAATATGGTGGAAAGTGAGAATGAGAAGGTGAGCAATAACAACGAGGAGATATTAAAGAGATACAGTGAGGACAAGGTGGGAAAAGACAGCGAGGATATGGTGAGAAAACACACTGAATTCCCACAACAGATTAACACACAGGACATTCCTCTGCCGGAAATGACATTATCATAGCCATATAGTTTGGGGGTATATTTGCCGCATAAGAAGCCGAAGCTATAATGTTGAGCTTTAAATTAGGAAAATGCCAATGACAGTCACTCTTGAAATAATGTTCATGTAAAAATTGTTTGAAAATGCTGCTCTGGGAGCTGCATACAACTGCCATATAATGCTAGTCTATGACCATGGGGCACCACTGGAAGAAGTGCCTAAACACCTTCAGTGGGATACTTGTACATACATGGGTAATCATGTGTATTTTAGGAAATGTGATACAAGAGTCAGGATGTTAGAGTACGTCTGAACAGTGAATAAATGCAGTTTCATATTCACACTGCGTGGCATAGTCCACATGCCAATTTTGTGTTCTTAGTCGCCTCTCGGTGTGCTCTGCTGGGGTACCTTTTCAAAGTCAAGCAAAGATAAGATGAGCACCGTCATATATGACTAGCGTCATTCACTGTGTGCCAGGCATGGGGGTGTCAGTAATATTCTTAAAGTAGATACCACTTCCATATCATTTGTTTAAAGCAGATGCTAGCTGTGCCTGGGCATCTCCTCCAGGCTCTTAACGTATTACGGTATTTTGGAGGTCCTCTCCTGTTTCAATTCATTTCAATAATTAAGGGGTTAATAAACCACTGTCTGGACGTCCCAACCCTGCCAAATAGTCGTGCTGTATAATACAGTATAATCATATCGGCATCATACCAAAGAAGAAGGATTTACCTTAGTATTAATCCTATGTAAGATGCCCTGTAGTTGATGGGTTTATTGCATTTTTAATCTCTTGCTGGGGCATCGATAACAGGTAAAAATGTAGCCTTTGTGACTCAAGTGAAAGCTGCTTTGATTTGCTATCTGCTTATCGTCAATACCATGACGTTTTTTTAATAACCGTAACACAGGTACATGTTGTACCAGTTTTTTATACCTTTCTCAAACATCCTCTCTCAAACATCGGATTCTTAAACCCATTGATTTATGATATTTATCCTTTCATACAATCATAAAGGTTATTGTATTTTGCACATGTTTGGATTGTTATATCATCGCCAGGATATGCCTATTCCTTGACCAGATCCTTTTCGACGAGACACCCCTCTCTGAGCTCTGGACAGATAAACACCAAGCACAAACTGTGTGTAGTGCCACCCTTCAAAAAGTCATAGATGGGACTTTTCAAGTTCATAGGCATGACATCTGCCCACCCTAACAGGGATCTGCATGAGCCAGGTTGTTTGTCTCCCTGCGCGGTCACTGACAACATTGGACAAACATGGGGCTCTATGCCGCTGAAAGGTCCCATGGAAAGTATTGAGACTCAGTCCCATTGTCAGAGCTTAAGAAGGAAGCGTCATGTCTGTAGTTATAGTGCACTGGGGGGTATACTGCGTGCTTGCTGAACTGTAAGGAGGAGAGGGTACATTCACTACATGGCTATTCAGAAATACTGGATGGTTTTTGAACCATATAGAAAGTACTCTCGGTGCCTTATTCAACACAGGTGCATCACCCGCACACACAAAGGTGAGACATGTAAACATGGTATCACATTGCAGGGGTATTGCAGTATGTTTCTTCTTTTCTTGGATATATATGGTTTTATCGAATATATTCTGTGGAAATAATGGTATAGTTTAAGTTTATGGGCTATCGACTGACAAGGTAGATTTCAGCTCTTTCCTGTTTGGTCATGCACAGTTAAATTGTCATACCGCCTATCCCACCAACTAAGATTAAGTTCCCCTTTGGTCATATGGGATACTGTAGCCTTTAATCCCCCATTAGACTTGCATTTCAATTTAAGATAAGATTAAGTTTCACATTGCTCCTGCCTCATACTGCTGAATTTTATTCTGCCCCTAACCGAAGCTGACCTCACACCTCATAATCTCTATAGGTTCTAGGCTGTGTCTCACGAACTTGTGCCAATGTTTTTGTCTCTGACCATGTGCCGTCTCTGACAGGGTGCCGTCTCTCACCTGGTGTCAGAAAAAGTTTTTTTTTAAATTTCTAACCTTTACTTTCATATATAAGGATTTGTAAAAACTTATATGGCAGTTGTTTTATAATTACAATTAGCCTGTTGCTGTTGGTAGAAGATAGCTGAACTCCCAAAGTGACGTCCGGTCAGAGACAGCACTTGGTCAGAGACGGCACCTGGTCAGAGACGGCACCCGGTCAGAAACAAGTTCGTGAGACACAGCCTCTAGCAAATCAGATGCCTTGACTTATTAAGCTCAAATCTCACAATGCAATTTATGCTGCGAAGTTTCTGCAATTTAAGTTTCTGTTGTGATATACAGATGTAATGTCAACAGGCATGCATAACTTGTTGGAGGTGGGGGCCATATTTCAATCGACCTACGGCCTCGTAAAATACGGCCCGACCTCTAACTCGTGAAATAACCCTATCAACAGACCAAAACTCGTGAACCTTTGTCTATATATTGTACAATGGGATTTGGAGTAATATTCCTTGCAATAGAACCCTTACAAAGTGGAGTAACGCAAGGCTCCTAAATCGCAGAGGGGTCAAATTGCAGAGGTTTTACACTCATCGAAAATCATCGTGGGATTTGAGCTTTACTGAGTGTTGTCACTAAGTTTATCTTAATCTTCTGAGCACCAAATACGTTATATTCTCCATACTATAGTGACCAAGACAAGGTTCTCACCTCATCCAGAGAGCTCACCCCCTGATAGCTGTCTAAAGGGAAAGAAACTTTGGCAATAAGGAATTATTAACACAAAGAAGTGATCTACCTCCCATGGGCAATAATCACGAAAGCAGGAACTCTGCACCATAATGCACTAACCACACCATCCAACACTATACAACCCATATTGAGATATGTAGCCTTGTTGAATATGACTCAACCTTTTACAAATAATAACAAAGAGTCTGAAACCCATTTCAAAAGAGGTTGTGTTTATGCACTGCCAAGTGCACCCTTCATTATATCCCATGGGTACAATGTCAATGTTTACCAGAGGACACATCTCTAGTCTGTGTGTAATATACGTGTCATTACATTGGGTTTGTGAAGACCCTGTGATGCTTACACCTATCCTAATATGGCAGGTCCGTGTCTTAAGCCAGCATTCCTCCAGGGTGTGCTCTGGAAGGCCAGTATTTAAACTCACTGCTGGTCACGCGCTCCTGCTGCTACAAGTGTTTTACTTAGGGCACACACTGCTGGTGTTTCATCGCCCCCATTGTGGACGCACACATCAGCTATTGACATCCTGTTTGTATGGGGCTACCCCTTGTCCACACCCACCTACAATACCATCCCTTTAACCATCCCAGATCCCCCTTCTTCCCATTCAAATACCCCCTTGTTTAACCCCACCAAATGAGGCTCTTGCAGATAGAGGGCAACACAAGCATGCCCCAGTCGTGATACTTATGACCCCCCTTATACCCCCGATGTTGGTACTGTCTCCCATGGTCCAACTCGATAGGTTTATTCATATTTACCCCTGAAGGATGGGCATACCCTGAGCATTGATATGTAAAAACGGGGGACGTCTGTAGGGAGGTGTGTAAATGCTGGTGAAACTTGATGTACCTTCAGTTTGGCAGGCCCCTTATGTCTTTCTTGGAAGGCCTCACACCATGAGAGCCCCAGTATTTACCTTGTGGGCTCAGTCTCTATGTTTTCGTAAAGTAGGACGAGTATAATATATATATATATGTATATATATGGATTTATATATATATATATATATATATATATATATATATATATATATATATATATATATATATATATATATATATATATATATATGATATTGCGCAGGTGGTTGTCTGCATTGTGTAGGATTATGTAGGACGGGGATATTTACAAAATATTGTTAACGTATCAATTCTGTTATCAACGCCATGTGAAAATGTTTATTTGAAGGTAAAATGGGTACTTGATATCATTCTTTGAATTAGGGATTAAATAACGTAATAAAACAAGGGTGAATCTAATAGACCTAAACAGACAGTGGACAGAAATTAGGCCAGAGGTAGGACCCAGTACATGTAATTATCTATTACACTAGCTATATGATTTTCAGTAGATGATTCTTCACTTTGAACTATCTACATCTAGATCATTTTAATGGGGTGATAAATATAAAATATCACATGTCCATGGTTAGTGTGTTGGCATCTTGTTTCATCAGCTTTAACCTTGGCCTGTATGTTGTGCACCCTTTTGTATGACAAGGAATCCCCCCTCCGAGGCCTAAGCCATGACCTTCACTATCTCTTTTGCCCTGTCCAGCCCTCTCTATACAAGAGCGCAAGTTAATGATTGTCCCTCAACAGTGTACAGTCCACAGACACCCAATGCTCTTTTCCTAACTCCCTCTTCAACTTAGAAACTACAAACAACCTCATCTGCTTCAAGTATGTCCTTCTGTATTCTACTGCCCCCTTCACTGCCCTGGGGTCAAGTTGTCTGAGTTGAACCCACACACTTGACCATTGTGCCTGGTGTCTTAAGTTCATTGCCATTGGACCTCTATGTCCTCCACAGGTCGCCAGAGGTCATACAGTGTCTTCATACCATCCAGGAAGTCCACAAAGCTCACCTCCAGAGGTCGCTTCCGGTCTAGGTCACGTCCGCTGGTATACGTACTGACGTCTCCTATTCACTGGTACCAAGCATGCGCATGAGGATTAACTTATAACACCAGAGAATGCAGAATGCCCCCCCCCCCCCCACCGCCCTCTCTTTCATGGTGAGAGGCTTTCTGTTGTCCCCTCTCAATTCTAACCTGAGCCTGGATCGCATGACAGTGTAAAAGGTGTAGAATAATCACCTCTATTTAAATATTTACCCTCATCTACATGAATATGAAATAGACATAGTGGTGTAGATATATGCCAATTGGTCACACCTGCATTGGCCAGGTGGCATGTCCAATAGGCAGAGGCAGAGATTAAACAGAAGAAGAAACCATAAAAGCCAAATGCACATAAATCCTTGTCCGCTATGTTAGCATCCCTATTACAAGAGTAAATAGGAAATGTGAAACAGGATTTATTATTGTGTGTGTGAACAGTCGATGTAGAACCAGCAAAATGATGCTCATGTTCTGGAATATGATGCTGCCCTCCTGCGTTTCATATTGATGGCAAGTCCAACATCGATTCATATTCTAGTCTTGATGCATGGCAACCTTCTGACAAGATGGAAAGACTCTGCAATTTTGGAATCAGTTGTGATGTAGGGATTTCCCTCTGCATAACAACATAATCATTTAACTATAACAGAAAGGTATAACTGCTAAGAATGCAGTTGATCCATACTAACATCTACATCTAGATAAATGAAATATTTCTCCTTGCTTTTTAGTACGACGTTTCTGCAATTTGGCATTTTCTGTTGCAAATTGAGAAAATTGATTTGAAATCGGGGCATCTTGTAATAGATGTTCCTGCCAATGTATATCTGTCAAAAAGCCTAACTTGCCTATACCAAGTTTGGAGTTTTGTCGATCCCAAACCCCGGACTTTTCTCAGGCGTTTACAGCAAGCATGTCCAACCTGCCCCGGCTTGGCTGAATTAGCCATTTCGCCCAAGATAAGTTAGAATCACTGGCTTCGATCTTTTTCTAAGATCTTTTTCTAAGATCTTTTTCTATTGAAATAATAGCACTGGAATGTAAATACAACAACAACCACTCTGATTAAACATTGTAACAATATAAAACCCAGGTCCCTAGACTTGTAATGTAACCCATCTTGTTATATCTTCTATTACTGTCAGAACCCCTATAGAATTGTCCACCTGAGAAATCAGTCAATGGATTTGTACTATACCCTTTCCTCCATTCAACTGGTATCTCCATGCTTTCTGTTCTGTAACCAAGACTTTTCAGGTTTTTAATCAAAGCACAAGGGAGATCAGGGGTTATGTTTGGGAACCCATGCCCACTGTTGTCCACATGCATCCTAACGTGGGTTGCATGCCTTCTATAAAGGAGAAACCAAGGGTAACACCATACCTTGTGTAATGTGTAAACAGTTTGTTGTCATCACATTCACTCACAAGTGTGTAGAGACATGGCATGGGCAAAATGAACTTGGTTATTTCAATGATATTGTTACTGGAGTTTGTGAATCAAATGTCTTCCTATTCAACAATGCATACAGCGAAACCCCTAAACTAGTAAGCAGTGAGTGGACGGGCCAGGTATGCGAATCTACAAGGTAACGAATTAAAAAGAACACCCAAAAAGAAACAGGTTTGCAGACATTGTTCCACTCTTTGTTTTCAATGAATTTTTAAAGTCCGCTGTTAACATAGTTTCTGCAGTATAGTTTGGCCTATCGTATGACCACATTAGAATGTCCGATAGGCTTTCCCATGAAGTTGGTCGTAAGATAAAGATAAAAGATCCGATTTATCATTGTGTTAATACCGACCCAGCAGTAAGGAAAAAAAGAGTAGGACTTAGCTGCACTATCTCCCAATCAAGCATCCATACCCCCATATTTGGCAAACTGGCTATGGCTATGGGCAGCTCTCATCGTGTGGGGAAGTGAATCTGAGACATAACTTTTATTACTATCAAGTTGAAGTATGGTTCTCCACAGGATGATTAAGGCATTAAATAAAACCTACTATGCAAGCTGGCACACTCAAACCTACACGTTTTCGTCCTTTTTATCTGAGGTGATTGTGTAATCCTTTCAATATTATGATCTGTCATTTATTTTGGCAAGAGGTTCTTTATGTGCAATACAAGACTCCAATTCCAACTTTTATGTATATTCTGGTGGGGTTTGATAATTTAGTGTTGACAATGGACATCAGGTGGCACTGCCACAGCACTGAGTAGGCTGCTACCTCAGTACCTGAAAGGGTTCCATTGCTGATCTTACCAACAGAGTCTACTGTTTACTGGTGTATCACTACACATGGTGCTACCTTGTTGATGTACAAGAATGTAATTGAAAAGTGTTGGATAGAATGCAGGAAGCATTCAATTTTTCCTGGTCTATATTTCTTTGAATTTAGCACAGTTAAAAGTCACAAAATAGATTGAGATCCTACCAGTACACTGCACTAATGAGACTATTTGGAGCGTCAACAATAAAATCTGTCCAACCTCAAAATGACCACTCTTAAAAACGTTACAATCTTAAAGTCTAGTGACAATCTTAGAGTTGAATTTTTTTAAGATACAGATGAGGGGCTTTGCCCCCAACCCCCCGTTTTTCTGGTTTTCTTCTTTAGTACTGATGAAACCCCAGTTGAATACCCAGTATACCTCATGAAGTCAATCCATTGGCCAAAATGGGGAAATGGAACGTGACACCCAGAGCGTCTGTGGTGACCAGTACACTGAGAAAAGGAGAGGTACAGGAGCCCAGTGTAGCTTACATAACACGTTGATGTACCGTAAAACATCGAGTACAAGCCGCACCCCGACTTCAGGCCGATCCTATAAGCCGCACTAGCCATCTGAATGTGCCGATTTTAGTACCCCAGCTAGCAAAACTCGTAGTTAATCACGTCATCTCTACATCTTTTCTCAATAGATATTTACTACATTTGGTTACGTCGAATTCTTAGCCTCATTACGTCCTATATGCAAATGGTTTAGACATCATTCTGCAGACATCTTTTCAATGTAACATAATGATATTAATATGACCTGCTTTGAAAGACATCAGGACGATGCGATATAAAGATGTAAGTAAGTGGAATAATTGTAACATTGTGTGGGATGGGTACATTCCAAAATCATTTTAATTGTGGTATAAATTTATTTTTTAAATAATATGCCAAATGCAAACATATTTTAGACATCATGAAAAGACTTGTATCTAACGTCTACCCTACACCTAGAGTAGGACTTCTCTTTCAGAAGTAGGTAACATCGTAGGCAATTGATTTAATCAGGTATTTTGCCTGTAGACATCACCAATATTCCTGGAGAGACTTGGCACACTGATCTTAGCACAGTGGCCAAGATGTGATGTCAGCTCATGGTCAGTCTATGTGATTTGAATAGATTTAGCGACCACAGAAAAGGTGTGCTGGTGTTAATCTCCTGGTTCTCCTTTTAACAATTATTCTATAGAAACAAAAATAACAGATCATACATGCCAGGCAAAAAGTTATTCAAGTTTCATCTTCTATGTAAATTCATTGTGTTGAATAGATACTAATTTATGGTCAAACTACTGCCAATGTAGATTGTATTCTATTGATATTGGCAGAGGGAGACATCTTCTGTCAAAAGTGTTAACTATTTAAGAGCTAAAGAACAGATGTCTCATAGACGTCATAATCTGACAAGATAAAGATGTACTACATATGTAAAATATGCGTAATGTTGATGTCAAATCTATTATGTCATTTTAACATGCACCTTAACTCTTCCTTTACCGATCGCGCCTTTTGGCGAATTTACCCCTCAAGACCGATCGCGCCTTTAAGCACAAAATCGGCCGTTTTTTGGCCGATTTTGGCCGATTTTTGGCCCTCTGTACTTTGCTTAAAAATTGGTAGAATCCCATGATTTTTTCTGACAGTGGTCTATGGCATATTGTCTCTGCATATCTTAATCGGTTTGTACATACATTAACTATTCTAAAAATGCTAGGCACCTCAACTTGCATGAAATTTATCTCATTTTCAATATAATTTGAGCAATATTTAAGGCAAAAATCATGATAAATGTCAAACAATATTGTTTTTTGGGTGAAAAATGATTTTGCCCAATTTTTCATGCTGAAAAAGATAGTACCAAAAGTTTAGGTCTATTTTGGTGCATTATGGCCTAAATATAAGTTGCCATGGCAACATATACACTAAAATAAGCTTAATTAAATTTCAAATAGGGCTTTATCTCCCTAATTTGAACACATAGAGCGATTTAGGGTATCTTACTTTCTGGTCATTCAATACTGTTCATTTTGTCATAGGTGTACTTTTAATTAGAATATTTACAAAATTCTTTCAGTTTCTGAAAGGTTAGGCCATCCCCTACATCTTAATATTCCATTTAAATTTCATCTGAAACAATCTGGTTTTGGGAGAGGTGCCTTTATTTGGGACGTGGTAAAGGAAGAGTTAAGGCATGAATTTGACATAAATGTTTTATGTGCTTAACTTCATGAAAAAAAGATGTGATATTCTGATCCAGATTTAATCACTTGTTACATCAAGTAATGACCACATAGATATGTATGGATGATATCAAATGGTTATGTCTCTTTCTAATTGCCATTTAGATGTAAACAGTACATCAGTTTCCTGTCAAACTGCTATGTACAAGGATTTACTCCCTTGAGACGTCATGATCAGGTCATTTTGACGTATCAACGTGAATATGACCAGTAAAAGATGTGCTTTTACTCGCGTATAAGCCGCACCCCGACCCTGGACCGATCCTATAAGCCGCACTGCCGATCTCATTCGCATACTAGCCGTGGCTTATACGCGAGGTTTTACGGTAAGAGATGGGCAAGGTAGGCCGCTGTGCCGAACTAGACTGTACCAGCTAGGTGCCATCTCCCTAACATAGATTATCCGGGTTAGATGTGTCAGAATATTCAAATGGACTTTTGGTGATAATCTTAAATCAATATCATAATTTCAACTTTAAGATTGTAACGTTTTTAAGATTGGCCAGTTTAAGATTGGCCAGATTTTAATGAGCATATCCGCCCGTACATATCTGAGGTAGTATGGCAGCTTTAAACCTATGCATCTAATGCAACTTTGTTTTAAGTACCACACACAACAACGTAATCCTCTCGTGTCTGCTGGTTTAATGGTACTTGTATTCAAGAGCAATATATAGATCTACACTGACACTAACTCACAGGAAGTGTCATATTAAACAAATACTATCTCGAGGGCTCTATGAATAGACTATAGGGAAATGCATCCTTAAAAAACCCAGATCATATCACAGATTCCAGTTTGTTGACAAGGTTCCTTGACAACTTAGCACATTCCAAGGACTATGCAAACCCTAGTTGAAAAGGGCAATCTCAAGCTTCAGTCTTAAATACGATCTACAGTTTACCCTGGAAAAACATTCAAGATGAAGCCATCTACTTGAGTTCTACATGACAGCCATAACTCTAAAAACCTGATGGGGGAGAAAAGAAACTTTAGCCACCAGTGTGATACAGCTTTTGTATGCAATTGTATTTTACATACTAATGACTTCTATCCATATATGTCCTTATATCGGGTGGGAAGATCAGATGTATTTCGTGCACCAGCGAGTCATGATGGCGATTCCTTGTAATCTGTCATCCCAATACTGATGATAGAGCCTGGTGCAAGAAGCAAAACAGTGTCCTTTAGAAACCTCTAAACCTTAGAATACATACTACCACAACCTTTTCCCCTCAAGCTTGGAGAGATAGGCATAGAAACTTTACACATGCTATTATAAGGACGTCCACAATTATTGGAGATCTACATGTTTGTCAGGAAATTCCTTCCAAGGCTGCAGTTCTCATCACAATCCTTGTTGTACACACCTCTTGGTGTACGTGATGCAGAGGGCACACCGAGGGTATAGGTACGTGTGGGGAGGAGAAGGGGGCTACCTATGTTTACCTGGAGTACACCAGAAATGGTGACATAATGTAGAGATAGAGGGTGGGGTATTATAGTATTGTGGGATCCACCTGGGTGGGGCATTTGGGATGTAGATATAAGCCTTATCTGATGCACACATTACCCATGGTCGCGGACTGTTGGGGTATCATGTTCTCTGGATGGTGTCAATATGAGTGATAATGTGTTATTTTTCTTCTGAGTGATACAAATACCCATAGCGCTCGACGTGCATTCCCTCCCCAACCCTATAAGTGTTAAGAATTTGGATATCACTGGTCATGAATGAGAAATATTTTTCAAAGTTCCTGGCAGAGCCTACATATTTCCATACCGTGGAAGTGTTTCTTCATAATATTAAGAAACACTTCCTCTTGTAATGTTAGGCCGTTATATTTTGACAACTTGGATTACGGATCCGCCGCCGAGTTTTTTTGGCATTTTGCAAAAAAAAAGAAGAAGTTTTTTTTTTTTTTTTTCCCCTTTCCCTTTTTATTTCGATGCCTTTTTTTTTTTTTTTTTTTTTTTTTTTTGCCTCTGCCCTTCTGGAAACTTTGTGATCTGGTGCCCCCCGTAGGGCAGCTTTTTTTTTTTTTTGCCTCTGCCCTTCCAAAAATCTGGAAGCAAAAGCCCGTAATCCAAGTTATCAAAAAAAGGTGGCCTATGGGTGGCACAGGTTGCCCCCTTTTGTCCTATACCATATTAGCAAAGATATCCCACGTATTGAGAACTACAGTTCAGAGTGGGGAGGGGGGAGGGAGGGCGAAAAAATGACTGAATAATGACCACTCCCTAATCTTACCACCTTGATAAATCGACATAGAACAACATGGAACACCTACTTGTGGTTTTACCCGGTGGGTCATTCACCTGGGGAAAGCAAATATGTCAGGTGTAGACAAGGTCCAGGAAAAAAATACGAAGAACGGGCTTAGCACAAGAACATGTGGCGCTTAACCATGCTGGCAATACTTAAGAATAGCATGACCGAGTAGCCCACTGATGGTTGTAAGCAAACATTGTCTGTTTCATGGACGGAATAATCGTGAGCTTTCTATAACAAAGGCCATACAGCAGAGAGAGTGGTTTGTATTCATTTCCGTATAGAAATATGTAGGCTCTGCATATATAACGTGACCCAGGCAGTTGCTTGATAATGCTGTTTAGGTTTTATGCTTGGTAGATGGATCTGGATCCATAACATAGGGTAGATTCACCCAAAGACGGACACACACCTTAAGTCGGACACTTTTAGCATTAAAAGGCGTTATGTCGGACAGGGTGCTCTCATGACGAATTTTGCAATTATATCTACACTTGAGCAATATAATTATACGGACATATTTATTCTGAAGTTTATAATATAAAGAAGAAAAAGATAAGATACAAATACTTGCTTGGAAGTTATTTTAGACCTTCTAAATATATGACATATTTGCACCCTGAGCCGGACAGACCTGGGCCTTGGCTATTTCTCATTGCCATACATACAGAGGAACTAATGCTATAACTGTTTCAGTAAATATTATTGAATCCGTATAACTCTAAATGCATTCTCAAATGCTATTGACCAGAATATATGAATTTATGTCAGTTTAAATGGAGAATCTATAGATTTTCTATGTGGGTCAGATTCAATGTGATTAAAATCATATTTCCGATGTAAATATGCTTAATATCTTTAGTAATATCCTCGCCCTGGATAACTATCGTCAAACCTGCTATACTAGTTAAACGGATCAGTTAATATAACTAGTATGGAAATGAGGAAACTCAAAGTGTCCGACATCAGGTGAAATTAAGACAATTAATTTCCTAAGTTTGATGAGAAACATTTCATATAAAATATTAAAGAAATGTGCATATTATTGGCTGGCTATGATGTTTCAACACTCCTCTGTCGTTATATATCAAAAGAATATTTCAGTGCGGCATTTCAACATAGCTGTAGCTCATAGAAAAGGGGTCACATTTGCATTGCCAACGAGCGTCCGAAAGTGGTGAATCTACCTAATATCATAAGAATTCCTCATATAGAAACGCAGGGTCACAAATAAATGAACGTATCGGTAGTCACACTAGAGGCATGCTTATTGTTTATTCTGTCCACTACATATGTGGCCAGGTGAGGGAAAACGTGCCTCCGGGGGGGATTTTTAGTACTGGTTTTGGCAACCAGGGGGCAGTATACGGGTAAAACACTGAAAAATTACTAAAAAAATGCTTGAGACCAATTTTTCATGGGGAATCCAGTGATATGCTTAGAGTTGTTTTATCTCCACTGAAAACGTTCCATTTTTGGAAAGCAAAAGGAACATTTGTTGCCATTGAAACATGGAAAATTGGCATATATGGCATTTTCTGGTTGCCATGGAAACACTCCATTATTCCAAATGGGAATTTTTTGCCTCAAATGTTTTTGAAAATTTCACAAGGAACTCAGAATCAAAAACAGACCTCAAAAATTCCCTCTAGAACCAATTTTATGATAAAAACATCCTATGTCTTTGGTTATTTTTCAACGAAACTGTATTTTTTACATTATTAGTATTCATAATAGGATAAAGTGGATTTAGAGCTTATTTGCCATTTTCAGTTGTACACACCAACCCCGGTTTGACAAGCAGTTACAGCAAATCTACTTGGGATATTTTAGCTCAAGATATCTCATTTTAAAGCCTGTAACATAAACTTTGAAAAGCCATTTCCCCCCTGGAGGCACGTTTTCCCTCACCTGGCCACATATATACATTAAAGGGATACTAGTACTCCTCTCATCATTAATCGGATACCAGTACCCCTCTTAGTGTAAAGGTGATACTAGTACCCTTTCAGTGGGCAGCCCATGATAAATGTGATTAGCCATAGACGTTGGTATGAAATACGTACACGCGTTTCGACATGGTTTGTATTGTTTAAAACGATGATATCCTAAATCTAGGCTGTAGACTTCCCAGAGGGACCATAAAAGCGCTTTACACCCAGGCTCCAGTCAAGTTATCCTAAATCCGAAAACGTATTATTGATTCAATCATGCCCTACCAGGAGGCAGCACCAGATCATGTCTGTGGCTCTGAGCTGAGTGTTCACCTTATCTTCATCTTTATTGTCATAATGATAAAGTATATACATAGTACATTTAAATTATGGCAGCTGCAAGGTGTCAATAAATCAGGATCTTAAAATATTCACTCAGATAGCACCAAGCATTTATGGATGATAAAGGGGATAATACTAATATAAACAAATATGTAAAACATTTGCGTTTCGAATATGTAGGTAGGGTATCTTGAAATTCGTATAGGACTTTTGTAAAATATAAACAGAATAAAACTGGCCACTGAATCTAACAGACGCTAACATACCCATTGAGGAAGCTTTCTTAATTCCATGTGATCTATGTATCATGAACCAAATAAATTAAGAAACATATGAAAAGGCCTATATTTAGGCATGGTCACATATTATACTTGGCCTTTATTGGGTGGGATAAGGCATATCTTGTTAACGTTAATAACCCCTCCCCCCTTAACACTTTAAGGACGCATGTCACTAAAAGACTACATTTGCTGGCATCATGCACCAATACAGCCCTGGTGCGTAACTCTGCTGCTGCATTGGTGCACCTATCAGAGTGTCTCAACCCAGTAGGGTCGGCATGATGCTTGAATGCAGCGCTGGTGAGTTATTCGCCGGGGCCGCATTCATGCGTCAAGACGACCAAGGGTATGATGCATTAAGGCATCATGATGTCCTTAAAAGGTTAAAATGCTGGCAAACTTTCTTTGCCCAATAACGTTTAAATATTGGTTAGCTGGAAACCTTTTATAATTCACACACTTCCCAGGTGCTTTTCCCCTTGTGCCACATGGTGGCGGAATATTGAACTAAAGTACACTAGTCCGTGGCACCAAGAAAGGGACTGCCAAACTATGTTTGCCCTTTTGCATTTCACGTCATGATCCACTACTTTTGCACTAGTAGTCACATCATCTTCATGTAAAAAATGTTTTTTAGCCAAGACTCTGTAGTTTAAGGTAATGACAATGTCATGTTTCTCTGGGGAAATGTGGATAATTGTGAAATTTGTAAATACCCTAGAAGCATTTCTGAAAGGGAACAATTTTTTCTTCACAATGGTACCATTTAGAACATTCTGGTTAAAGAAATGCAAATGTGAGCCTTTCCACAAAGTGTGATCGAAATATTCAAAAATTGCTTAAAATCAGCATTTTGGGGAAGTTTTGATGATATTCCCTATACTTCTAGTGTGCAATAAAGAGTGTTTACCAATATTGTCATGAAACTGCACTTTACAATCAAGAGAATGAAAAATTTCCCTGATCGTAAACATTTATTCTCATGTGTATGTATTTAGCTCTCCATCGGGAAATATTTTGTGCCCATTTGAGTTGTTTCTACATATTATTTCACATAGAAAACAAGCCTAATTCAATAGCCCCTTTCTTGGTGCCACGGACTATAGTTTCGGGTACCTCCTAGTACCGCCTAGAGTTGGTCCTGTCTTGGGCCCAGGGCGCGCCACTCCTAGGTGGGTCATTCCAAGGTCATTCGGTGGTCACAGCCCAGAGCTCCTCTTGGTCTCCAGCCAGTGCTGGCCCTCGTAGGCTGACCGTAACTACCCCATGTCCAGCCTGTGAAGACAAAGCCGCATACTCTATAAATGCTGAGTTAGTTTCGGGATTGGAGACTTGTGAATTAAGAACCTGCTTTTGAGCACTTGGAAACAGCTGTTTTGTCTTCTTACTAATGCAGGACCTAAATATGAACCATTACACATTCAACAACACTAATTTAGGGTTCAGTGGCTTCATTCAGAAGCCACATCCGGGCCTCTGTGAAAAGCCAGAGGGTGGCTTCTGTCAGCCAGAAGCAGATTAAAAGCGTCTGGCTGAGAAGCCACATACATCGTGGCTTCCGTAATTATCTTGACTTCTCTTCGCGAGAAGCCATGTCATCACATCTGCCCTTGATTGATAGGTTTCATAGTGGTTCTACAGAACGTCGCTGTGGAAGTCATATCATGTATCAAACACCTTTTCAGTGTAACCTTTCATTGATTGTAAGTTATATATCCGAAAGGCCTTTCCAATAGAATTTGTACTAGATTTCGGACGGGACTTATCTAAAATTAGCACAAATATCTAGGAGCCCACATAATTATACTTGTGGATAGGTAGACCTATATGCTTTCATATATTATTGAGAAAACAACTCAACCAGTTTTTGTTTGAATAGCTTTATTCCTTATAAAAATACGTTTATTGTTTTGGAACAATAGAACGACAGAAATTAACAGGGAACCTAGGCACAACCAACCTTTTCTACATAGAAACTATATACTCTGTAAAATTATCAGGAACCCATACAGACATGATGAATGCAAAGTCAATAAGGTAGTGGTATTTAAAGTTTATACAGGGGCCAATACACTCACAAACCATTGAACTGTTATTCACCTTTAACCATTGAAAATATGTCCATCTGTGAATGACAAGTATAGAATGTGTGTGACCGATTACAAAGAGGCTTTAATTAGAAGGCATACTGATAAGAATCCTTAATGGCCCCAATACAATAAAAGGGATATTCCTTTTTGAAATGAGGGATAGGTATTTTATGCTCTTTCTCTACAACAATGTTATCCCTACAGTACATACCTATAGCTTAGATAGAATGTTATAAAAGGAAAACAAGTACCCAGACGATATCCAGATGAAATGTACTTGAATAGGGAAGGAATAATGGTGAATGTAATACACATGCCTTAGTATATATGATATATACTACATATCTATATATAGGATGTATTTGTATACAGTATCTACAATTAACAGCACCAGAATACAAGTTTCAGAAGGAGGAAATGGTGGTTGTTATTTTGCAGCAAAGGCGAGAGAGGCATTACTGATTTATTCCTGTTTTTATATATAAGAAATAAACCAGATCCGCACATACACTGAATAGTATTCACAGAATATATAGATACCATATCCTGTATAATAATAATGTACACATTGTATACTGTCAACACATTCTTTAATGCATTCCTATATATATTATGTGACATCATATATAGGATGGTTTGGGAAGGGTAAACCTATGACAATCAGCCCATTCTGTTACTGAATTGCCCTGTACATTCATCCAAGCATGATCTAAGTTCGTCCAATTTCCTATGCATCTTTCTACATGATATTCATATTTACACAAGAAAATGCTATACAATGTTGATCGTTGGTAGCAAATGGAGGTTTGAATATTATTCTATTTCGATGAGAATCATGTGCGTTGGTGTAAGGAGTTGTGGTTCCAACGAAGGCAATATGTAAGACATACTCAAGAATTAGCATAGCGAATTGTTCCTGATCTGAGCTCTGAGGACTTCCAGCAAAGCAATGAGAGGGAATGTCAAACTAAAGATCACCAACTGGGACTGTTTCTTTAGATAGACCTCGTGTAGTCCAAGGTTCATCAAATATGACCATACCCTTATTTCCTTTTCTACTGCCCTGTACTTCAACAAAATATATAATTGCTCTTCATAACATATTTTGACAGGACATTTGGTACGAACACAGAGAGTAGAGTATAATGTTACAAAAGTAAAAAGCCACCTTTACATATAAATATTTGGCTGACTGAACCATTAGTTTATAGGCGAAATGGATATACCCTAACAATAATGTTCTTTTACAGTGTCTTTTATCTAATTTCCTGTCTTTGTGACCAAATTCATGGTCGAAATACATCTAATCTTGGATGAATTAGCATTGCAGCTTCACAGTATGTGCTCATAGCTGCTGACAACTGAGATGAAAATGCAGAATAGGCTGCTGAAAACAAAGTGAAGTGAAAGGGTACAAAATATATTATACATTTGACAAAATCAAATGATTCAATAACATTAAACCTTTTGCTGATCTTGAGCTTCATATTCCAATTTTCAATGAGTGGCGTGAAACATTTGCAAACAATAGACTATCGACCAAAGGGCACACTCTTTATCAGCAACCCCATAACAAATTATCACAGTTGATTCTCCTAAATGTTAGTTAATTTTACTTGTTTCACTTCACCAACCATCAGAGGAAGACTAGCTAGAGAAGGACAGAAAACTGGTTTTGTACAGAACAAACAAGCAGAATAACAGGGACTGGAAAGATGGCTGCATTTCTTGTGTTTTCTTTGGTAACAGATACACATGAGGGAGTACCTACTACATGTATATCTATTTGAGTGAGGGGTGGCTCTGCTTATTATTTATGTTTCTGACCTGCTCTCATCTCTTTACACACTGGTTACCACCAAGGTTAATCAGGTAAACTAACAGTTACTGCTTCCCTGAATGTTTCAAAGGTTTGGCTTAGTAATATACGTGGACTGAATATCACGATGATGATTCATATAACCTCCTCATATTATTCTCATCAGAAGAGATTTACTTGTAAACGACTGTATTTGATTCAAAAGCTTGTGTAGACTTTGTTGCGATATATATCAAACATTTTTTTATGCGGAAATGAATCGTTGCAAAACACTAGTGTACACAGCAAACGTAAATTAACATGATCAAACCACTTTGCAAACAACTTTTCTTAAACACTTCAAAATGTGAAAAAAACTCAAACTGGAATGATAACTCTACTATACAAATAGCTATGATACCATATGATACATGTAAATACAGTCTCTACCAGGTATATATTATTATCATACAAGGCCAGATAGATATACTCACACTGTTGCATTGCCCACACTTTGTGGAGGATTTGAAGTCAAGAACAATAACACACTTCCATGGACAGAATAGTTCCAACAACACCGTTAGAGATGTATATAGGTATATACCTGTGTACATAGTATACTGGTAATGCTTATGGTATACCATGCAGATACTAGTGAGGATGTGGGATGGGATTTGGTTTTCTTTGTCTAATTTTGCTATTATGCTTGAGTGGATATTCAATACGTCGACACCTGATTCTGACCAAATGGAATTTCGTTAATCTAATTTCAATGATACATCTCGAAGATTTCTAATGTAAGCATAACATCTTTTAAAAGACCAGCATATTTCATGTAATACTAAAGTCTGCATTTTGTTCTTCAGGCAAGATAATTATTTTCTTCTGTGAAAATGAGCTTTATATTTAGTTATGGTAAGAACACGCAAATACCTCCTATTCCTCTTATCTTGCAACAGTACCATAAGTTCTTCAACAACCACATCCCACTATCCCCAGGGAGATTAGAACCTCCCCTGGACTCCTCACCGACATAGCCTTTAACATGTATCACTTTGCAACAGCGACAGAAAATATTAATACATATATGATAGTATGTGAACATCACATCATCTGAGAGAGATGTTCTGTCATCTACTTGATTTTTTTCAAGCGGTTATATCCTTTATCATAATATATCAACAGTCTAAGTTAATAACAGTAATGTATAGCATAGGCTTTGAATACGGGTAAGCAATATAAGCTTACATGTTCTTATGTATGTTGTATTATGGCCACAATATTACTCAACACAGGGACACTGAGTTTTCTCAGCAGCACATATTATACATTTACCAAGTTACATTAGAACTGAACAAGTAACCATTGGTTTTGCGCTGACTTGAACTTGACACATCCCCTGGGGACATTGTTGTATAATGTTCTTGCTCATGTTTGGATAGTATACTGTACAACAATAACCTACATATATATTATATATGTATTACAGAATCTTAAGTGATCCTGTGCTCTATGTTATAGTATTTATCAAGATGCTATTTCTGTAACATAATATTATCACAAAGAGTTGACTGAGAGAGACTCAATCTAAACACACATCAGTTTACAATCCATATTAAAATGTTAACACGGTACATTATAAATGGACCAAGTCATGGTTATAATATACTGTTATATATATAATAGATATACAATATCATAATCATGACCTATAATTCGTAATACTTTTCTCATGAGACCAGTGTATAGAGGGAAACACGTGTACAAATAGGCCAATTATGTGAAAACAGTAAGAGTATGTATATATAGTTTGATACAAAGGGTCATGACAAAATGCCAGACGACTATCTATTGGAAAAGTTCTATGATGACTATCAACCTGCTGGTGTTTAGAGACGTCTTTACCATTATAACTCTATACCTGGTTTATTCCTTACAATATTGCCATGTCTATTCATAACCTCAGCATAAAAACATCTTACAAAACATGTGTATCTCGTCCCGTGTAACTAGCCTAGGGAAGGAGCTAGACCGAACGAGGCACTTGCAGATCCTTAGTCGACTGTCGGACATTTTGCAATATTTGTGAGAGAGCTACAAATCAAGAGCCAGCCCTGGTTCTCTGGATGTTACTTGGTTCTGGTCCAGTACTTAAGAAGACATGAGATGGTGTCCAAGTTGATATAAGAGCATGCAGCACACGTTAGCAGAAGCATTAGTCAGCCCATTCGGTACACTTCATATAGATTGTCACAACATAGGCTACTTTGGTATCTGGTTATGCTTGCTTTCCTGTCAGCATCTGCAGAGTTTGTTAGTTTGACTTATTCATTATCCTTATAAAGAAGTGTTCAAAAAGCATTTTAAACAGTTATATTAGTGAGATATTCTCATTGCATTATGTCTAGACCCTGGAAGAAACTTTCTATCTCGAGAAATCTATTGCAGTGCTTTCCTTAAAAATGATGAACATCTGAATCAAACTAACCTCTCTCGCTGAGCTAATCAAAAAGCTTTAATTACATCCACGTCAACAAAGACTGCTTTGCTTTATCAAAGACCTGATGGTTGCTTACGTGGTGAGCTGCTCCATGTCCTAGTGGAGGTGCTCACTGGACGATGGCGTACTGTGGTGAGTGAACAATAGATGAGATGAGGGCCTTTAGTTGTACATAGTATAGGTCAATGAGAATCACTGCGCCATCATAACATAGAGTCTAGCGTGACTACTGGTGACTACTGGTATGCTCTGAGGGAAGATGTACTTCGATGATTATACTAGGAATACCTAATTGAGTGAACCTTTACCGAGGATTTGTTCAACTAAGGAATATATATTGTAGTTGCCTTAGAGTTTAGCATACAAGGAACTATTAATTGAGAAAAAGTATCGTTGACATCAACAGTATATTCATTCAAATGGAAGTTAACTCAGGTACAAGAATTTAACTTTTCCCTGGGGTCCTCATAGAAACAAAATAGCTACTCCCTATATTCTTTACATGGGATTTGAATTACGTGTATTGGGGGTATATACCATTTATACATAATATTATCATTATTTTCTTGGTGTAGGCTATAGGTATATACTCCAAACTGAGGAGAGTAGCACATAAATATTATGTTCAACATAAATTACTTGCAGAATATAGACACATGTTCATGAATATTGCCCATCTGGTGATGTTTGGCAGACCACAAAGAAGTCTGAAACTAATTTCATAAATCATAGTTGAAATTCCGTCTCGTTTCAGTTTCCAGTTTTTCAAAAGCATAAAGAGCAGTGTATGTGTTCTTCTCATCTTGGAATCCGGGAGGGAGAATACAAAAAGAAATAAATCCAGAGCAAACCAGCATGAGCTAGCCCGATGTGGACGAGGCCTGCTAGAACCCGTTCAGACCGGTGTGGCGTCAGGATCGTCATTGACCATATGCATGAGGCCGTCCTGGATGTGGTGGTTTGCCCTGGACTTTCTATGGTTTTGGTAAGCGTTCGGTCCCTGTGCGGGGTGCTTTGTCGCTCCGGCATACTTGTTGTCAATAACGTCCCCATCCGTTGCATAGGGGTTGAAGGCATACTGTTGTGTGGCGAAGCTGGGGCTGCTGGTGGAGGTGTTGTTGCCGTACTCATCCCAGTGGAGGCTGCCAGTGCTCGTCCGGCTCGTGCTAGACTTGCTCCTGGCCATCTGTGGGTTGTGTTTGAGCTTCTCAAAGAGCACGGCCTCCTGACCTCCCCCGCTGGACGAGCTGTCGCTCTCACTGGTTTCTGTGTCCTCCGACTCCTCCCCCTCTCCAGCACCAGGCTTGCCAGTGGCCGCTGCTACTGTGTTGGGTTTGGCCGACACAGCCGCCGCTATTCCCGACTTATTGTGGTTGTTGCGGTTGTTGAGGGCGCGGCCGACGCCGTCGGCGAGCAGCTCGTCGCCCGAGGCATCGAGGCCGTGCATGTCCACCTCACTCTCCATGTTCACCTCCAGGTCACTGGGCTGGTTCTCATAGTCACTGTGTTCACCCAGCTCCAGTGAGCGCTTCGAGCCGCGGGACCCCCTGGAGGAGGTGCGCGCCGGCTGCTGCTGGTGCGGCGATGCGCGCGACCCGGCGCTGCCGTTGCTGTCGGTGCGGCGCACTCGCTGCATCGGCATCTGCTCGAAGCCTGCATGCGCCGACTGCGTCCGCGACGCCAGCGCCGGCGGTGTGCGCCGGGAAGAAGCCGCCTCGCCGCCGTTTCCGTCGGCGTTCTCGACGACGGCATTGACGAGACGTGGGTTGGACGTGCGGGGTCGGGTGGGCTGCTGGTCCAGCCGCTCGGCGGAAGCGGAGACGCCTGTCGGCCGTGAGCGGGACTGCTGGCCATGTTCGGACCCGCTCACTGACCCGCCTAGCTGCTGCGACAGGCGGTCTATGCTTCCGGGCGGCGAGCCCTCGTAGTGCGGCTGCGCCATACCACTACCGCCGCTACTGCTGCCGTGCCGCTCCCTCTCACCGTGACGATCGCTGTGTCGGCTGCTGCGCCGCTCGCCGCCATTAGTGCTGCCCCCGCGATCCCCGCGATCACCATGGCGCTCACTGTGATGGTCACGGTCGCCATACTGGTCCGCACGGCGCTCACTGCCGTGACGGTCGCTAGGGCGTTCTCCGTGATGATCACTGTGACGGTCGCTGTGCCGATCGCTGTGCCGATCCCGATCGCTCTGACTCTGGCGGCTGCCTCGTCGCTCACCCCGCTCACTTCCGCTTCCATGTCGGTGCTCACTGCTGCGGCGCTCACCATTGGTATGACGGTCACCGTGCCCCCTCTCGCTCCCCTGCCTGTCCCCACTGTTCCGCCGGTCGCTGCTGTTCCGCCGGGCATCGTAGGTGCTGTAGTTGTTACCGCTGGTGCTGTTACTACGACTGTGGCTGCGACGGTGACCGGAAGTACTGCTGTCGACAGAGTCGTACGGCGGCGCAGCCCCCGACCGGTTGCCAGCACGTTCCGGCTCGCGCTGGACAAGCGGGGCGGCCTCCTGCTGTACCATGAGAGGGAAGAGCTCAGGTTCCGTCTGGATACCCTGCAGATAGCATCAGGAGGAAGGCATTAAGCGTCATGGACAAATTAAAACCCTCAGTCTCAGCAATCATTAGCTTAGATTTACTGACTGATACAGATTTATATGAAAGCGCAATATAACATTCTGTAGCAAATGTTGAGTGCAAGGAAATAGACTATTCCATAGACAAAGCACTATATTGCTTCAGGGTTTCAGACGAGCGAAAGATGCGGAAAGTTAACGCGATAGGGCCCATACGTTAAAGGCCACTTACAAAAGAAGGGTTTGAAGCTGGGCATGTCTGATTGCTTCTACTGAAACAGGGAACTCTCAATATAAGCTATACGCTCTACTCCAAGCGCTATAAAAGTACATGTCAAACTCAGATTCGCCTTGTTATAATAATTATATCCCAGCCGAAAGAATGGCCTGGTCTGCACATTTCTCATACACTTGAGTCTATATGAGTATGCCTATTCAGGGACTGACCATGGTTTTGACAGGCTTGGGTTCGGGCGTGGACGGCGGGACGGGGGTGAGGGTCTGTACCATCAGCTGGGCCTGTGGGGCCTCCTCCTTGGGCACCTTCTGGTATGTACCGTTAGCAGCAGCCTTCTGTCGCTCCCGCTCAGCCTTCTTCTTGTAGAATTTCTCCCGCTTTTGCCTGCAGAGGAAATGCACCCATTGTGATTGTGATATTGATGATTTACAATAAAAGCAAGTTGTGGTAGAGTTTCAAATAATATTATCAAGGTGTGTAGATTAAAGTTCAAATGCTTTGGCTTATGACAAAAGTTTGTACATAGGACATAACTGTAATATATTTACTTTATTCAAATTTCGAATTGTATTATAAAACTGGTAAATGTATTACTTAGTTTACAAACAATCCGATAATCCCTAAACTGGTATACTATTATGCTTTACATATACGTGACGTGGACTGGGAATAGGGACCCTACTGCACCATGCAATAAGGTTTCCTTTCACAGATCGTGTCTTATTATGTCTTCCGATCTTTCAGATATGTAGTTCTATACAAGACAACCAGTTCTCCCATGTGACTTACTTGGCCATACAGTAGGCCGTGATACAGATGGCTGCCAACACCAGGGCACCAATGATGATACATGAAATGGTCATGGTTCGATCGAATTGCTGAGCGTCGCGTCCTGAAAAAAAAGAGGGGTCATTTGCAATTATCTGGACCAGAAAGCATGTGTAAAGCAGATAGAGTAGATATATATCATTAGCACGTTGACCACCAGGCCGTTATATGGTATTGACCATACTGAGAACTTCTCTCTCTGCTTCTCTCAAATGAATGAATGGTAATGTGATGTAGTATCATGTATTTTGTTATTGTATAATTGACGGTTTGATACATGTCTGTATTATCTTTTGATATAATTTACATATAATCTTGGCAGTTAATTTAGAGGGCTTAGAAGCGAGATGTGTATTAGGCCACTCAAAAAAAAAGGTTTCTCATCACCAAGGTCTGAGAAATCTGACGAGGGAGGCTTTTTTTAAATTTATTTTTTATCCGCAGGCCAAAATGTATGACAATTTAGGGGTTTCTTTGGCCAAAATTCGCATTTTATTGGTTAAGAATTAATTGATCTTTAGAAGGGGGGAAATGGAAGTTATTTCTATACGACTGCATTGCTGGCATTATTAGCTTTAATTTGATATCAAATATGACCAATTTTATCCATAATGATGAGGCTTTTCATCAAAATTTGGCAAAAAAATAGAAAGTTTTCCCCAAAACCTCATTTTTATGATGCGCGCGGTGATGAGAAACCATTTTAATTTTTTGAGTGGCCTTAACAGAATGTATGTTTCCTGTGTTATAGTTTGGCAAAGCTATCATGGGTACCAGGTTTCTGAGTTGTCTCTGGTCTACACTAGGGGTCCCCACTGTTGTAAATGGGACGTGTACGGATAAACCGTTGACGATAGAATGCAGGCCAAGCAGGAACATCCAGTTCATATTTACAGCATGAGATCCAGGTTCTATATACGTTACAATGTTATTGGCACTATCTAAAAGGGGGCGCATTGGTTTAGTATAGTATATAGATAGCAGGGTAGCTATATCATTCACAATACATATTATGTATAATTATTCTATTATAGTGGCATCTATAAAAGGAGAGATTATGCAAATCTAACATACAAGATTACACGTTCACTTGTATAGGAAATATTAAAAAATTGTTATCTAGTACAGAGAACGTACATACACAAGTACATATGTGTAGAAAGTGAAACTGAATATATCTGATGTACAACACAACCACTGTGATATAATGTGTTAAAGACATATGAAAAGACGAAGAATACTCAATCAAGATTCACTGAACAATTTCACAGCAGAAAGTATAATGTGAACGGTAAATACCAGAGTAAATACAAAAAGGGAACTATCAAAAACGATATGCTCTTTGTTGATGTAGTGTAATCATACATCAAAATGATGATTTAAAAAGCACTCACATAAATATGACAAATATATCTGGCTAGACCTAATGGTAACCATGTACTTCTAGCGGGAGGGTACTAAAATAAGGGCCCAGTGTTAATATCATCATACACACATCATATAGACTGAATAAGAAGCCAGCTTGAACAAAGGGTAACATCAGAGCAACAGGCGAAAGAAGAAGAGGAAATCATCATGATTTACCGATACAGACGGGGACATACAGGATGACATAAAAGACATGTATTCATGCAGAGTAATGGCATTGTAGCCATAATGCGGAGGGATACAAAGAATCTATAAGGGGTGCACTGACAAAGTGTGTGCAGTCAGTTTCCCTCCAGGGTGGGTATAGAGATACATACGTTTGAGCTCCCGAATAACGTAGAAGATGTCTCTGTACTGACATCGCTGGCCAATATAGTCTCGTGTACACCTAAACGATACGGTAACAATCAGAAGCCGTTAGACATGACCTTCAAGGTGTGCAAGGTAAGTCAGGGTCATACCAAGGGTCACAGGTCATCGCCCTATGATGCTGCAGGCCGTATGCAAAGAGCAGGAGGCTTCTCCAGTTGCTGATGTACTGGAGGAACACAGGAGGAACCGCAGAGATAGAGACACAGCCAGAGAGCCAGGAGCAGTGGTGGTTAGTATCAGAGGTCAACGGTCACGTCGGGAAGGTCAAGGTGGTCGGTCAATGTCCTCAGAGCTCAAAAATCAAGGTGAACATGTCGCAGGGTTTGGCTATGGTGTGGATAACTTATCATATATATAGAGCCGAGTTTATTAATCAACACTGCATTCCATGAGAGAACTACATTATAGATTACATGCACTGCAAAGGGGGCCTCCGGGGGCCTCCGACAAGAGAGAGATTGAGAGAGGCAGAGCTTTTGACTTCTTTGCATTCCCATCAAATATGCAATCTGCAAACTCAGAGCGTTCCGTGTTGACTCATTAAGGGATCTTTGAAGAGCTAGCAAAACAGCCATTAAAGCGTATTTATTACTCTTCTGTAGCAGAATATCTAAGGCAATTCCGAAAGGCCATATGCCTTCAAAGTATCATGCATTATAAAATTGCTATAAAATTAACTTTCCTTTTTAGGAAAAGAGGATGGATCATATAGGCATGTTATGCGTAGCAGTATCCCTTCCTTTCACATGTCCAAAACATTAACTTATCATTTCAATTCGTATCAAATATCAACACCGTAGCATATCGACACCAGCTAGCCAACCCAGCGACTTTTAATGAATCGTTATACAAAGAGGAATTTGGCGTGTTAGATTCGATGAAAATAGAAAAAGGAGGTAAAGGACCATAATCAAGAATGTCAAGAGTAGCAGTATGGGATCCTTCTGGGGTGGGATGAATTTCTTCTGTCTTTGAAAAAAAAGGAGAGATACACCTTCCAGTAACCTTGACCAGTATGTATGGTATTCGAAGGGGGAAAGCACGCGTTCTCCCAAGCAGGCAGTTGTCTTATACATTATGATGAGTGGCCATGGGTAAATACATACTCTCTGCTACAGGTGGGTCTGTGAAAAACAGCGGCTCTTTCAGCTGACATCGCCGTCCAGTAAATGACCTGCTGCATCTGAAAAGCGAGGCCGCCAAAGGAAAGGTTGGAGTAAATCAAAGAAGAAGAAAAAAACATATCAAAAGAAACAAAATAAGTATAGAGTCATTGGTAGAAAAAGAAACAAATATCATGAATATTGATACATCAGATTATATTTGAAAAATAAAATTATAGTCAATTTGACGGTTAAAATAATTCAAATCGCATTAAAGAGGTGATAAATGATAATAGAAAAATTAACTGTAACTCTACAGACATAGATGTGAAGGATAATAGGTTATATAATGAGTGTAAATATACTAAAATTGATAAATATCATGATCAAAAGCATGGCCCTGCTTTTCAGGAATAACACAAAGTAGACTACTTAGTGTACATGAATACATAAGTATCGCGCTGCAACACTCCCTGACTTACCATACACATTTTGCTGTTCCTCATTAGACAAGGCTTTAGCAATGACATTTTGCTGCTCCTCATTAGACAAGGATTTAGCAATGACAAAAGCTTCAAGATGATGTAATATTTATGGACCTAACATGCACGCTAACACCTGAGTATGTATAACTGTCATCTAAATAGGATATCACATCTTTGGCTATTCTATACATATAACAATGGTTATCAATAACTGACAAAAATGTTCACAAATATTCGATATCATTCGATAACAGCGCTATATATTCATTCATTTCATACTACTCCAAGTCGCTTTACAACTGCACGTATTTGTTTGACATACGGGTATTATGAAACTGTGATCTATTTTCGAAATTATTCAGAACTTTGATTTGGGAGTCAATATACTTCACACTGCTAAAGGTCAAGTGTAATATTTGATCCATCATCTTAATATGTTAGCTTCGTGATCTAATTTATACTCTTGGCTCAGCATTATGATGGAAAAGTTTGGAATTACTGTATCATAATCTAAATTCTAATCAGGTAGTGGACTCTACTTTATTTACTTATTCACGAACCTTGCATGACTTAACCTAATACTCACTTGCAGAATTTGGTGCCCAGGGTCTCCAGTACGAAGCACTGGCCCCCGTTGAGGCAATAGCTCTGTTGAGAACATAGTTTGGTGTGTGCGTCCGGCTTGGACTTCCCTATAGAGAGAAAAAAAATACAAACACACATCTGTGAGAATCTGAATTGATTTTAGAAAAGGGCATACATACTGTGGTATCATTGTTGGACAGTAAACATGTATAAAGGAAACAGGTGTATGAGGAATGGTATATATAAAGGTTAAATGTCTCAGCCCTTACGTTGGGGGCAGACTGCTGCAGAGGCATGGTAGGAAAGCACCAGGAGCTGACAAGGTTACACAAAAACTCAAATCTATCAAAGGTCACCACACAAATAGAATTATAGTTTAGTTTAGGTAAACCACGAGGAAGGACACCTAGAGTTTTAAGGATATCGTTATTGTATAAAATGTATGTGCATATACCCCTTATATTTCAGGTCCATCCTGATCAACTCTCTGTCTTTAGGCCTCCCAAATAGACTGTATTTCAGGTAATCCTACATTGCCTATCAAGACAGAGAGGAACCTAGATACTTTATACATTTATTTATAAATCAAAGTATACTCAAAGACAATTTAGAGTCAATGCGGACAACCAGGCAAAATGTTACAGGTACTTCCATGTAAAAGATATAAGAACCCAATGTAAGCTTCAACAGTTTATTTTGGCCTTAGTGTTATGGGTGGGCACTTAATGTGTTTTAGCCTTTCCCCACTCATTCCTTTATACAGCAGCACTGACACGAGACCTAGAGTCAGTGCAGCCGTACTCGGTAAGCCTCCAGTAATATAAAACACCCAGACACGTAGAATCAACACACCCTAGAGACAATGGCTTGGCACTGCACCAAACCTACTGGAGGGGAACCTCTGCTCCATCTCCTACAGAGGATGGTTTACTTACTGCGACGTACATGTGTTAATCTAACAGTTTACTATGTCTGTTATATACTTGTGTAAACCCTGTCTGCTTCAATTCTGATAATTATAGTTGTTGATGCTGAGGCTCCATTTTTGCTATTTTTTCGCCATTGTCTACTCCTGGAGAGAAATGGTTCACACGTTATACATTAGCCAATAGGGGGTAAACTGCAGTTCTATGTGGGTGGGGTGTCAAACCAAAGCCCCCCCCCCCCCTGTGATGTCAGACTTGTCAAAACCAACAACTTAAAAGCATGCTACAACTTAAAATGCCATGCAAGAAGGTGCCAACGAGCGTCCTTGGTAATAACTCTATTTAAATCATAGGATCAATGTTCTACTACATAATTGCTCGATACACGATCTTATATATATTCCAGTGAGATAGACACTTTTCCCAGCCTACTGAGAAAGAACACTGACCAGCGCCCTGAATCTCAGCGCTGGCAATTATTATTTATGGAGGACGGATATGATCATGCGGAGTACAGATGAAGCAAAATTAATAAGACATGTATATATGGACAAGTCCAAACATCTCCTGTGCTATGTTAGAGACACAGAGGTGTATAAATAATCACCTGTAGTAGTGAGAATGGTGTCAGAAATTACAGGGTGTGGAGTAAATCAAGAGCAGGTATAATCTGGACAGTTCTTTACTTACTGAGCTTGTACATCATGTCCTCAATTTCGTTTAATTTGTTAAGATAATTATCGTGCATGGCCTGACCGGAGGGTGGGAAGATACTCATGTCACGGTGAATAAACTTATAGTAAGTTAGAACCTCTGTAACATAGTGATATAAGTCGATCGTGAGTCAGTGATATAAGTGTACAGTATGAGTCATAACGTCTGTAACATAGTGATTTAAGGCTATATCGTGAGTCAGTGATGTCACATAATAGGCCACTACTACATAGTGGTAAAAACGTACGTCTGTATATATTGAGTCAAAACGTCTGTCTATAGTGGCTTCAAACCTTTGAACCAAATTATAAAATAGCCTCAAACCTCCTAAGAATGTGTGTTCAAGTTTATGAAATGGGATCTTTAGTGGGATAGCATCTCTCTAACATTAACAGTGAGATTCATAAACTTAGTCATATATAGTGTAATGGGATATGTATCATGTCTGATACACTTATGCATATAGGACCTGGGTTTACTAACAATACCATGCAACAGTGCAAAGAACATTCATTAAGTCAGCACCTCATGGCATAGTTTCACATAACCCTACACTAATTTACTACATTTGTATAATATCTGTAACAGTGTGATGTATTTATATACTATGTGAGTCAGCAGCATCATGTGTCTACAACATCTCTTTGAAATACATCTAGTCAGTCAACAACCCTGTGAAACAATGGCATACATCTAGAAGTGTTTTCAATAGAATATATACCGTCGCCGTCGTTACCAATCATATTTAGAGGCGGATCTATAATATAAACAGATTTATCAATTTTAAGATGATTTATTCATAATCGATGTATGGGTACAATTGTTTAAAACAACCAGTACAACAAGCATGTTGATACATATGTTGCTACATTGTATTTGTATTTTATTCATGGATTCAGGTATCGGATAGGCTCTTTGGATTTTTCAAGACTCGGTTTTCATTTATTTGAATTGAGGCCTGAAGGCTGGGTCCATAAAAACACCTTTCAAAGAGATCCAGCCTCTGTTAAAACGTATCATCTGGTTGGCAGAGATCCATTTGTCTTAAATGCCACAAAGGCTAACCCAGATAACACTTTCGAAATGCCATAAACAGCTACCCAAGAAGTCCACACTGATCCTGTGTAACCTTTATGGATTACAGGTCACTCTCGATGAATTCTAACTAAGGGAATTCTAAACAGATCCCCTTCCTCTCAACTCACCCTCTCCTGCATAACGTCCGACAAGTGACCTCGGCAAGGGATCATACAACCTTCCTCATCTGATTTTCTACCACCTATTTCCGACCCTCTAGCACAACCTTCCCACTACTCTATATAACTCCCACTCCTATGTCCTTGGGGGAACATGGCTGTCTGCTGCTAGGAGTGGCAGGTCATGGGCTGTCTCCAGGGTCTGGGATCAGGTATTGGATCCTCCTGGATCCCCATGTCTTGATCTAATTAACTTCCTCCCGGTGGTGTGTGGCCCTTGTCTGCCTCCACAGGGGGTACAGGCACTGGTCACAGTGACCCTTCTCTGACACCTACCCCAATGTCAGATCTACCTAATCTTTCCTATACCCCTCTCCACACTTGCCAGACGTAATAGTAGCCAACGACCGGCTGTTACTGCCAATAGAGTTTTAAGTAATCATTTTAACTGATGCTGTTTAATAATCAGTGGCCAATTCACAGGAAAGCAGGAGGCAATGATAGCAGAGATATAGAATCAATAGAAGGGAATGAACACATTCTAGGAAGATATGTATGATTACCACAATACAATCTACTATTCAAGACTACTCAAGGTAAACCTTCATTTACCATAATACATAACAGAAAAAACAGCCGGACAGGACTATGACACCCACAAAGCAAAACATATACCTTTTATTCAACTCCCCAGTCTCCAACCCTATCCTCCTATTATTGAATCATTGCCGCAGCCTCCCTTTCCCTGGCATCCTATTTTGGCATCCTATATCTGTGGGTAGGAGATGTCAGGGTGTCGAGGAGAGCCTGGAGTCATGCCATAAGCCGGATATCGTCTGCAGGCATGGCGGTCTGGGCAGTGGACCCCCATTAGAAATGAGCCGGGTGATGATGTTGGGATGTTGGCGACCTCCGGAGGCCTTTGGAGAAACTTATACTAGTTTTGCACTTTGGTCTCAAATGGCAGTGAGTATGGGTTAAAGGAATTTGAGTATACTTATTATATAGATCTTATCTAACAGACGCGGGTGTAGATACCAAAGCCGAGGTAATGTAAAATACTGCGCCCTTAACCGAAATGAAGGCAATACAAGCAGCAGCCCTACACGGAATGAGCCTGCTATCATAGCCGTCCATTTGCTCCATATCAGATGTATGCACACATTAAGCTTAATATCCTTAATACTCCATTAGGATGATAATTTAAACCATCGATTGTATTTAGAAAGGAGTAAAATGAAATGCATCGCTGCATAGATAGGATATAATATGGACTTTAAATCTACTCCCCGGAAACTACTGCTTTATACGCAAGGCATGCCGATGCAAACACAATTCCCTGACCCATATCGTGATACACATTGTAGTCGCGCTTGTATATTGTTCAGTTCCATCAAATTCAATGATTCGTTGTGTTGGTTTGATGAAATTAACTCGCCCACTTACAATACTCCCTTGATTTGGGCTGTTAATATTGCAAACAACTCCTCAACCAACCCAATACGGGTGGAGGTTGCCCCACCGGCTACAGACGCCAATCAGTCTGGCAGACGACTTCCGATTTTGGCGGGAGAAAAAAGAGAAGAAGCAAACTGAGGGCTCTTTTATGTCGCCGACCATTTCTGAGATCAATTTCCGGTGCCTTTGGTCACACTTGTTATTTTCCTGGATGGGAATGTGTTCTCGTAGAGCGATTTTATAGAGATTTCGGAAAAGACGGAAAGAATTACATCTCTACAGGCTAGGATTACCAGGCGATATAAACGGGCGAGGACAGTGCGTGACGTTTCAAAATGGAGTCGTTTTTGGCGACACTGACTCTCTGTGCCCCGCTGTGGAGAGATTGTTATGCCCAATAATTGTTTTGGACACGCATCCGTTTCTCTATTACACCGAGGCATAATGCAAACAATGACGGAATCTCGGAAACATGTATGCGCCATTAATTATTTATCCTTACAGTTCAATTGTTTTAATTAAAACCACGTTACCCACAGCATCCTGCATATTCCACTTTCCGTCAAGTCTTAATTACTGATGCTTGACTTAGTTTCTTAATTTAGTTGCCAGCTTAAATGACTTGGTCTTGCATACCATTTCTTGGTATATCATGTGAATCCAAAAAGTGCAGAGCCATAACCCATACACAGATATAAATCCCCAGTACGTGAGCTCTGCTGAAGAGGGTACTTTCCTCCCATATCTGTTGGATAATGGGCAGAACTTGCTTGAACCCCAATAGTGATTGAAAGCAAATACTAAGGCTGGGAAGGACAGCACGTATTGAGTATTAACTATAGTCCTGATTCGCATGGAATATGCTTTATGCTGATATGCCCCTACATGCTACCATTTCTTATAAGTAGGGATAGACATGACTGTTGTGTGCAGGCTCACGTCTGTTTCTATTTCTTTAGTCGACATCTGTACACATTGTATTTACATTATGTACATTATGTGTACATGCATATACTATATATGAAAACTCAACTGGGGGAGACATTAGACTGTGAAAACAAGCTCAACTGTACCATTCACATGGCACAGATGTTAAATTTGCAGGCCTCACTTGCCCTTTTTCAAAAGTTGAATTGGATATATTATCTTCTCTGTATCATCCCTATCAGGATGGGACCTTTCTCTTTGCTGAGACATGACAGTTTCAGCGTGTACAAAGGCTACAGCACTCTAATATCCCACAGAGATCAGATAGAACTACATAAGTATTATTCTACCATAGTTCTAGATATAGATGCCAACATGGCCTAAGGATACACATATATTGTGAATTGATCCATAACTGACCTATCCTATAATGTTGGTCATAGTACACCCTATATGGGTCATCTAAAGGTCTAGGTCGGCCAGTCAAAGGCCAGCATGCAGATAGCATGTGGTAACACTGACCCATCATATCACATCTAGGGGCCATCACCCCGACCATCATACCACACAGTGACAAAAGAGATCAACTCACCGGGCCCGACCTATAGTAGATAAGCTACCAGATGATAGGAGATATCGTTGAGATAACAATACGACAATTAATTCCTAACAATCATGGGTCACAGCCAATGGTTTGTGGATCAATAAGAGTGTTCCCTATGTATACCTAGCTATGCTAGATACATATTCTTTAGACACACTTTAAAAAAAAACACGATAAGTGGGTCTTCACCATTAGATTATCATATGTATAGACGCACTGATCATACCCCTACCCTACGTCCATAGACTGCAGTATGAGTGACGAGTTTTTGAATGTGATGAGACAATGCCCTTTGTTTGTAGCATAGCCCTAATTCAAATACGTCACACATTACCGATGCAGAGTGATTCAGTGTGTAATGGTATTCCCGGCGGATCCCCAGACTACTGGCACAAAGACGCATAATGGAACTGGATATGAGCCATGATACAGTGATGTAGCAATCTGTTACACATAATGTATTAACGCCTGCACACACTAGATACACTAGACAAAGGGAACTGCATGGCTGGATGTCCAAACCATGTTTCATTATAGTACATGTCCTGAAAATGGGACAGGTAGATCAATTCAACAGATATGTCTTTACGGCTAAAATGTCAATTTGACTAAATTAGCTAATTTTTGGGACGCATTAAAAGAACCCTTCCTCTAAAAGATACAGGGAATGATGAGGGTAAGGCCAACTATGAGCCATGCAGCCATGTTAATGGCAAATGCTCCAGGGGCATAGAAGCTATGGTATACCGTTCTCAGAACTGTTTTAGGCCGGTCCAACTACGAGGAAGAGGCTGAGGCAATGCTCCAAGAGTAGGCAGGATGTGGCAACCCTCTAGGGAACAGGCAAAGTGAGGCAATGCTCCAAGAACAGGCATGTAATGCTCCGCGGCCAGAGACTTTGAGACTCCAAAAAACAGGGATACTGAGATAATACAGACCCACATTTGATTGATCACGGTAAAATGTCAATTTAAGCAGGAGTAAGCATTAATCTGACTCGGAGAACTTCTCTCAGCCCCAAGGCCAATGCCTCCTGCTGGCGGTGGAGAATCAAAGTGACACTGGTACCTAATGAACCGTGCGTGTAGGCAATTAATGCCGGGTCCTCCTACTCCACCCTGGGGCATGCCCTGGAGGAAGCAGGACGACATCCGCCGGACCTGCTCCTGGTGCTGGAGGAGCTGCTGTGTGGGCAGGTCTAGTCCTCCTGGTGCCTGATACTGCGTGTACATGTGGTGGATTGTCCCACGCTTATTATATAGAGTGGTATCGATGCACTGTATATGTAACTGTAACCTTGCTATATATTATTATGTGGATTCTAAAAGGCGTATTATAGTATATACACCATCACTATAATATTGTACCATATTGATAATATAATAGATTTGAAGCAACAGGGCACTAGTATGCATAGCTCTACTTCCAGTGCAAATTGGTGCAAGCTATCTTATCTATGTGTTACCGTATACATCGACATCAATTATTGGTAGTTGTGTGATCATATACCACATAGGGTGTGATATGTAATCTATAATCTTTACCTTTTCGGTCTAAGTATGAGATGGAAATCAAGATTATTATTGGCGTACGTGACGTCACTTATCCTGCATAAATACTGAGTAGATCTGCTGAGTGTGTATCCAGTGCCTCTCATGAGATATTATACGGACACTTATAATCTATTCTTATATATACAGCTGGATAAAACAGCTGTTTTGAAGAGACCTTGAGCGATAAGGCGGTGAATATAGGGCTGAGTGTTGTATCAGCTGCATTGTATTCACACAACCTTATCTATCCTCTAAGCATATCGGGTTAAGATATCAGATGACTTGGTACAAGTACATGTATGTGGTACTAGACTTCAGTCTCAGTCAGCGTCCGGTACATACTTCAAAGTTCATACATTATGCACTTAATATTACTCCTCGTCAGGGCCGCTGTAATATGTATGACCCTTTCAAAGTGCTCACTTTATATCTTAGATCATGTGGCCATTACTCACCGAGGGTTTAGGCTGTTATAGCAAACGATTCAATGATCATATGATCATACCAAGAATATTAGATTAGCCTGCAACAAGACGCAATGTCACAATGGACTCCAGCACTACATCATTTTATTATATATAATGAACAACGAATTAGAGCAAGCTGATCTGACCAACTGTGTGTTACAGTTATAGGACTACATGTTTAATGGCACATAGTCATTGACTTACCCGGTATGAAGGGATCCATATCCATCATGAAATTGGTTCACTGTGCAGCATACAGAGCTATATGTAGATACAGTTATACTCCACGGCTTGCAGGTAGCGCTCTAATACTTCCTCCCCCACCTGTAGCACACACGGGCTATCAGGTAGTAATGACACCTTAGATAAAAAGCCCCTTCCTCCAGTGGGCTGCCACGTGTAGTGCCCGGGTGCCCTGTGCGTGTGGGGAGTGCCTCCAGTGGTGACTGGGGCCCAGTAGTAATGTGTCGGCTAGCAGTAGATAGAGATAGACCTTTGGTGCAGTGATAGCACTGGTAGTGTTGCTGATAGTGAGATCAGGACCTGTATACTGATAAGGCAGCTCCAGGCAGACCTTATATACCATGGGCAGGGCAGTGGGGGTTGTCCTCCTGCTGGTAGGTCTCCTCCTCCTCCAGGGCCTCCTACTGTGTCCTCCTGGTGATGGCTGGCAACTGAGTACAGCGACTGGTCCCAGGCAGGAGCACTTAGAGAACCCCCACCCCCTCCTGCACGGTGCCACCCACCCACCCCCTGCTCCGCCCTAAGCACCGCCACCGACACACGACCTATAGATAGCTTACAGGCGACGTTAGACAGCCGGCCTTGTGTACGGAGCCAATCAAGCGTGGATGATCCATGTCTACATGGGGTGTGTGCAGGTTTGCCAAAGGCCAGAAGGCAGATATTTAACGTTACCCTGCCAGTACCACACCCATCAGCCACCCCAGACTTTCTGCTGCTGGTGGCATTGCCATCTATTTCTCACAATAGCTTTATTCTGGTACTTTGAACAGGATACCTTAGAGATCTCTATGCAATGCCATTGCGGAAAACCACTGTAGGATTTCTATTGTCCATCTCCCTCCCTATATCCAGCCCCACCCCACCCCACACATTCACCCTCCCCACAGACACAAATCAATGCAAGCCTATTGGGCGGTAACGTCTAAAGGGATACTATTGATGGAGGTTGTGACTGGATGGCATTCAACTATGCTCCGGACCTCCTCCCTTCTAAGCACTACCTCCACTCCCTCCTTCCCCTCCCTCCTCTCTCTAACTATACCCCCCCCCACCCACAACGACCACCACCTTGGTCCTCTATGGCAAGCTACTCCATCTTAAACCTCCTCAAGACGTCCACTTCAGGGGGACTTAGAACAATGCCACACAGCCCCTGGAGTGGACCTTGTTGACCCCACTCTGGGTCAGGACCTGGTCTGAAGGAGGTTGTGGGAGAGGACAAGAGGAAGAGGGTGGGGGTCATGCAGAATAAGGGAGTAGTTGTGGGTGACACATGGCCTCTTCCTCCAGTGCCTTACCATTCCGCCCTTGTCCCTCAGTCCGCCTTTACTTAGAACTTGCCCAGTGCTGTAATCACCGTGAAAGCCGGTCACTGGCTAATCAATGCCGCTCTGTGACCATGGTTTTAAGAGTGACTAGATGTGGGGTGGTGGTGGCCATACGGCTGCCCTGTTCACAGAGGTAGCAGTGACTATGGTAGGTAGCAATGTCTAGGATGGGGCTGGCAGGAGGGTGTGTGTGTGTGTGTGTGGGTGGCAGTGGCCATACGGCTATCCTGTTCATCACAGAGGTAGCAGTGACTAGGGTAGCAGTGTCTAGCAGGGGTTGTATGGGCTTGGTGCCCTATACAGCTGTCCTGTTTACAGGGGTAGTAGTGACTAGGGTAGCAGTGTCTAGGATGGGGCTGGCAGGAGGGTGTGGGTGGCAGTGGCAGTGGCCACACGGCTGTCCTGTTTACTGAGGTGGAAGTGGGTGTTCCACATTCGATCCGCATTAACGACCATCTCCATCAGGCTGTACTAGTCTCAGCACAGAGCATCCTCGTAACCAGACCAGAAACCAGAGTACCATCTCTAGACGTTACTCAATGGGGTTAGCCATTAGAATTAACATCAGTTAAGATGCATTTATTTTGTGTATCAACACGTGTTGCAGATGGCGGCACACACTTATATCCAATGGGCACAAAATTCAATTCAACATTTAATCAATGTTGAGAAGAGGTTGATCCGTGGTTATCAACCATATATGTGCCTCTACATGGGTATCCAGAATTTTGGCCGTGTCGCCGTGTCAGATTTAAGCAAAAAGGGCCTTGTCACTGTGTCGATTTTTATTCCATACATAGCTATACTTTCTACTCAATCTTATCATGTCCGTCGATTTTTAAAAGGGCCGTGTCGCCCGTGTCGATTTTTAAAAGGGCCGTGTCGCCGTGTCGATTTTTACCCATGTAGAGGCACATATATCAATACTGATTCAGGGTTCTGTGCTTACTGGGTAAGGAGTAATATAAACTGTGTACTGGAATATGGCCAAGAGAATGGGATGCTACTATAATTACTGGGACTGTTCTTCCACTTCATACCTAATGCAGAGATGTTGTAGAAGTTCGAGGTGTCATGATTAACTGTGTAGGAAACTACCCAAAGATGCATAAAGAAGGGATGGTTTTAGTTATTCTACAAGACAAGACCTGTAATGAATAAAGTATTGTATTATAATTACAATCCTAAAACAGCGTTATGGCTCGAAAACCAACCAGTCTTTGTAGTCCCATAGGAGGGTACTATGTCAGGAGTGTTATCATATCAGTGCAAATACGGCCATCGATTACGGGAAAGTGATAGTGGATTATCATCGGCATCTTAGAATAGCACTACTACTAATATCTCTACTTATTAGTGGGTACCCATGCACTCTCGTCCTGGACATATCTAAATGCTATCATATCAAGTACCTGTCCACTACTGCACTTTCACCCCTGCATCACCTGTCTGATAACTCAAACGACTGACTATGTGTGTGCGGTTCATTTAAATAATGTATATACGTTCATTTACACACACTATTATAGAGTAGCCAGTGCTCATTGAGCTTCCTATAACAAATTGCTATTATCCGTGGGTTTCTAGACTTGAATCAAGAAAGAGAAATCATGACCATGTCCAAGAGAAGGCATACTAGAATAATAGATCAATCAATGACTTCTGAAGTTGTATAGAAATCTCCTTGAGTCTGAATTCTACTCTCCTACTCCCAGTCACTGTTCAATACAACACACCCTGATCTTCTCACCAGCTTCAATCCTAAGCTATGCATATCCTGGTATGGAGTAGAAGTCCACCAAAGGAACTGACCACTGCTCAGACCCCCAGATAATGGCTAACCCCTTGCATAACAGCAGGGAATCCTATGGACCCTCAGCACTGGGCACAGCCGGCTAGAGGTATAGCCGATCAATAACCATAATAAAAGGGGACTACTTAATGCAGATACGTAACCTGGGGTAGTATTGGGTGGGAACACAGGCATTGCGGCCAAGCATTTTAGACCCACTCACGTCCATATAGCCTTGTGGTACGCCGACAAAGGGGTCGATGACCGTGGGTCGGCACATACCTGTGATGCCTTAAGGTTACCAAACCTCCCTATACTGTGTTTGAGCCTCTCGGCAAGGCACTGAGAATAATTGGAGTTTGTAGCCGGAGCAGGTTTCAAAGGGGAAGGTTGGAGGGACATCAGAGGGGTAGTGAGATCGGATACATGGAACTAAATACAATTATTCACTAACTTTATTAAGCCAGTCCGAATCGTGGACTTGGTTTTCTCCTCTTCATGTATTACCAACAGCATGGCATAATACAAGTAGATATAATATCGGGCAATCACTATCTTAGAGGGGGATAATCATGCTAACTTGAGCATCTGCTTGAACAGCTCTCACCGATAGAAGTATAATGTATGTCATCAGCCGAGAAGCAATGAGCCGCGAAATCATTACAGAGGGTGTATCCAGTTTAATAATAAGGGAGGGGTGCAGCTCCAGCCTCACAGAGTATAGCTCACCGAGTATGCAGAGTAGCTCGAGGACCAACTCATACCAGAACGACCAATGAGAAAGAAGGAAGAAAAAAGATGTAGGTCAGTGGAGTCAATCGTCCATTGAGAGAACTACTCAGGTGGTTGTCGCCTAATGGGCCGTGCCAAATGGAGCAGCTCAGAGCTGCTCGTATAGAATCAGACCTGAGTGGGTCCTCCTGAGTAACACGCAGTGGGAGTACGGCCTACTATATACGTCAATGCTGGGGAGTGCCACCAGAGGGGCTCACTATCAATGTCCCCAGGGGCCATAATATACAGGGGCAATGGCCTCTGATGGAGTAAATAAGCAACTAGCCTTGGCTCATGCCATGGCTACCCTCATGCAATGGGAAAGCCGTCTGCTGCCCTACCAAACTGCTTCACATGCCCTACAAGGAATGGTTTACATATATGTACCCCTTCACAAGTCTATCCTGAAAGCTCAATGATCTGCTCTTCCAGGCGTTACTTTATTTCAAAGTAAATAGTGTAGCCCAAAAAGGAGTAAAATTGAAGAGCTCCCCAATAGCTCCCCCTTCCATTTCAAAACGTCTGGATCCGCCACTGGGACTCATAGCCTTTCAATAATTGCCACTCTGCTCTCTAATTCATTTCTCAAATGCATTGGTTGAGAACAGTGTTGGTATAGGATTCGGGAGAGATTCGCATGCATAGGCCAACTCTATACAATACGGCATTCACAAAAACAACATTCAATCAAATAGATTGAAAAATAAAAGATGATATAGCAATGGATACGGGACTGCATCAAATATATTACATGGTCTCATTTTCTATCAGTCCTACTTTGATTTCTCTGTGTGTTCAATCTCAGGGAGTGGCCAATGCAATACGTCGTGTCGTATACAAAAGGCGGCGTATTGTATTATACTGGACAGGTCTAAATCCATCTCAACACTGGATGGGAGCAATTCCTTTCGAGGCTTCTAGTGATTCTGCCGTTTCCCCTCGGATTGATGCCGCCCATCCTGTCCTATTGTATGTCTGATCTACTTTGCCTTCAATCAGAAAACCCAATTCTTTAAGGGGATATGAAGGGATTCAGGGTTAGACTATTGATCAGACTTGCAGGATACTGAAATGCGCATACACCAAGGCTATAGAGCCAGTTCCTTTGTGCAGCATTACTTCTCCATATCTTTTCTGGTACGGAGGCAATTATAGTTATATAGCTATGGGGAAAAACTGTAGAAGGATGATGTAGAACCAAAGACCATACAACGTAGAATAAATTGTACACCAAGAATTAGAAAAATATACAGCAGTCCAACATTATAGCACTCCAATGCACTATATGGGTATATATCTAAAACTGGACATCGACATCCATGTATCTGAGTTTCCAACAGAAAGCTATATTCAGTCTCCTCAAAGTAGAAATCCATGGGTTGCTATATGAAGGAGAAGGCCATGATCATGCCTATGTGTATGTCTGTGTGGGTGTACATGAGTGTGTATTCATGCTGCATTCATAGGGTGTTTTTAGGGAAATTTCACATTTTTGCGATTCTGAACCATTTTCTCGCAAAATAGGGTGTTTTTAGGCAAATTTCACTTTTTTGCGATTTTGAACTTTTTACTCGTCAAATATCATGTTTTTAGGCAAATTTCACTTTTTTTTTATTTTGAATTTTTTTTCTCGCCAAATAGGGTGTTTTTAGGCAAATTTCACTTTTTTTTGATTTTGAACTTTTTTTCTCGCCAAATAGGGTGTTTTTAGGCAAATTTCACTTTTTTGCGATTTTGAACTTTTTTCTCGCCAAATAGGGTGTTTTTAGGCAAATTTCACTTTTTTGTGATTTTGAACTTTTTTCTCGCCAAATAGGGTGTTTTTAGGCAAATTTCACTTTTTTGCGATTTTTAACTTTTTACTCGTCAAATATCGTGTTTTTAGGCAAATTTCTCTTTTTTTTGATTTAGAACTTTTTTCTCGCCAAATAGGGTGTTTTTAGGCAAATTTCACTTTTTTTTGATTTTGAACTTTTTTTCTCGCCAAATAGGGTGTTTTTAGGCAAATTTCACTTTTTTTGCGATTTTGAACTTTTTTCTCGCCAAATAGGGTGTTTTGGGCAATTTTCACTTTTTGTGATGTTGAACTTTTTTCTCGCCAAAAGCTGCGGAATCTGCCTCCATGCGTGATCCCATTGACGGACTCTGGATAGATCTAGGCATAGTGAAGACCTACATAGTGGCCATGAGGTCAAGTTAAAAAGTGCAAGTCACTTGTTTTGCAACTTGCACTGAACTGAACCTAATAGCCTTGACTGGATTGTCAACAATCAATTAAACTATGACCAAACTCCCTCTATTTCGGAGACCAAATACACTATCAAATGATTTATATTTTTTCAAAATAACGCCTGGTGTAGAATGGCTCGGTATTCAGGAATCCTACTGCGAATAAAAATATGTCAAATTCTAATTCTAAATAGCTGAAAAGTGAAAAATGCTGGCGTTCACGGTTTATGTAGGAAATGTACTAAAAACACCAAAAATATGCAACAAAACCCTAATTTTCTCAAAAACTGTTCAGTAGGATTTTTTCTAACTGAGGTTCCAGTGTTTTCTACCCTCATATTACACATTGGCATAGAGAATATATTGGCACCTAGTCAGGATTTTGCCCTAGAAGCAATCTGTGAGGCAAAAAACAGCCAAAATGAGCCACTGGTCTGAAGTATAAAACTGGGCATCGATCACTATAGAGCTACAAAGAGACAGAGAATCGATGTCCAGTAATTAAACCTGCTGACAATTTAAAAAATATTTTTCTCTAGGCTTACTGATTTCAATTTGAACTTCTAACCTATAGGTAGGCATCAATTGCAATCTGTATTTGTTCCAGACCAGTCCACTCAGAAGTGAAATCCCACAGGGATGGATAAGGATTATAGCAATTGTTATGCACTTCACCTCATCGATTGGTGTTAATCCACTGGGATAATCCCCATTAAGGTGTGAACTCAACTAGCTTGGCATGTGATTTGTGATCATAATTATCTGGTAAGGGCTGCTGGGGTCAAGTACAATTAGTGTTATCTGAGGTTAATCTGGCATGGTACTGGAATTGCATAAACACAGCCAAAATATCATGGCTGCAAGACTTAAACTATTGCTTGCTGATGGAGTTGAATTGGATGTGAACGGTAAGTTATTGAGGCCTAGCAATGTTGGTATGTAGAGCTGGTATACCTCAGTCAGAAGTATTCTTTCCTCATACTAGCGTGCATAAGCATCACATGCAATACAACATGCAGACCTATAGTGATTCTCATCCTCAACCTTGTTGTTGTGTTCCAATCCAGTACCACAGCAGGAAGTCTTAACCATGGTAAGATCTACGTGTTTTATCTAGGAAGCAATACTATGGCTTCCTGGCATGAGGCCTGAAGATATAAATCACTGAAGCCACTGGATAGGGTAACATATCTTGTATTACATGTTCACACGACATAATAATGTTTAGAACGATTCATTTGAGAGGAATCCATCAAATAAAACTCCTCTTTTCTGTATGGGGAGCGAATCTCAATGTGTACTCAATCACCCTATTCCCTTATTAATAGTGCATGTCTGTATTAGCTAGGTCGTCAATAATGCGCCCTTTGTGTTACCTTAGTATATGAGGCTACATAGTGTCATGGTTTGGTATATTGATATCAGATGGATCAAGTCTGAAAGTAGCAACACTTCTATAGGCTTAGGTATGTGTGGCCTTGGTTGACAATTAATATGGAGGGAGGTATATTAACCACTGGTCGATTCTTACTGGTCTCTTCTGTGTAGAAACAGTCCACGGGACTGGGGTGGGGGTATCAATGAGATGTATGCTTAATACTACAGTATACATACTGACATTAGAGCTTATTATGGATCTTTATTGATCTTGACCATAATATCAAGTAATCCTTTTTGTGCGGGGTAGCGATTTCTTATTTACTGGTTGGTAACACTCTGTACATCATGTTTGCCTAAGCAGGTAACTTGAGAAAACAACATTCGGGCCAGTATTAGCTGGTTATGTCAGGACAGTACGTTGGTTTTATTTTATTCGTGCTGATATATTAGGAGTAACAAAGGGATGTAGTTATTTTCATAAACATAACCACAAACTTGACAATTCTATCATCCACGGTGGATAATATCGCAATGACTTGTTAAAGCTACCTTTTCACAATCATAAATAACATGCCCTTCCTCAATATGTCTTGCACCATGCTATCTTAGTACAGATATTAACATTATACTGTGTTGATAACCATTATTGAAGAAGATTGTCTGGTTGTTATGACAGGCCATGATTCCACCGTGACAGTAATACTCCTTACACCTGGTCTGACTCTTAACAAATGCAGTCTCTAATAAGACACAGGCACCAGGGCCACAATAGTGGAGTGGTCATTATTCAACAGTGTGGTGGTGAATTTACATACACTCTTGCACCAAGATGGCTGTGCCCCCACCTCGTGGGCTTTTTTTTTTGCTGTAAAGGGACGACTCCCCTCCCTCCTCTCCCAGACCCAAGGGACAAAATTCTCACTCCAAATTCACCACCTCACCCCAGCGCTCTCAGATAATGCCCACTCCCTAGCAATATAACCCATGTTTCCTCTCATGACCATGTAACAACCAAACAGTGCCCATTACACCTATAATCAGAGTGACACTACCCCTGACGCTATGACAGGATAATGATAGGGTATATGACAAGCAGGACCCACCTTGTACGACGACGACGCTGTCCTCTGTAGACTGCCCCTTCACGTTGTTAGCCCTACAGTAGTAGATGCCGTCATCAGCGCCCGTACACTGCTTAATTCTCAGACGTGAAGATCGCCTAGACAAGGAAGGAAAAGAGAACATTAAATGGCTGATTTTGGCTGTGGTATAGCGGTGAGAGAGTCAGCTTGAGACATATCATAGTTTATGGGGTCTTTGGGTTCGAGTCACATCTGACAATATCACAGCATTGTTAAGCTTTCTCGAAGGAACGGAATAAAGGAACGTAGGTTAAATGTACATAAAACAGAAGGCCCCTCGAGTATAACATTCATACGGTTTATACCAGAAATTGGATATTGACAGGGAAAGTTATGGTATCACACTTTATGACCCGTATAGCTTTCATTACTTCACACCCTTATAGTAATATCATACCCGTATTAGGGATTCCTATAGTGGCTCAAACTCCCATCCACCCTACATAGGGCTGAATACCTGTCCCGGATCCATTCCGACTGTTGCTGTAGGGGTACCAGCATGTGGGCCTTTAAGAATATAATTATGTGGGTCCTAGGTAGTGCTTTCGCCTCAAAAAGTAGGCATACTAAAAGTCCAAAAGAAAAGGTGTTTCACACATGCTCAGGAAAACTAGTCTAGGGAGCTTAGATATTGTATTTCTCTTCATTTTACCTAATTTAACCATTTTTTATTTGCTACCTGGCCATTTAGCTCGGACAGAATAAACATTATTGGTAAATTTATAACTTTCCATTTCAAGACCCAGAATGTGTAAATGTACTGTTTTCCCATTCATTCCTATAATTAAGACAGACACCCTGTTGCTCCAATGGCCATATAATAGAAATTAGCACAGTGACATAATCCTAAGTTATATATTTTTTAAATCAATATAATATTAGTCATCTTCTCCACCTTTAAATGAAGGGTTGGTCACGTTTTGCCAAGTAGGGTCTGATAACCAGAAACACACAATCTCCGTTTGGCCTAAGTGGCCATACAGATCTAGGCCAGCAGTGCTGTGGTCCCTAGATAGGAGTAGGGGGAGGGGCTTCTACATCGCCCCGATCCCACTGCCCACTGGTCAAGCCAGACCAATGGAGGAAATGGTCACTGGAGAGCCAGGGCTACAGCAGGTGACTGATGGACCTGGTAGTGGACCTATTACTGACTCCATCACCCCTTGATCCCCTTCTGGTGCAGCCCTGGAGGAGGAGAGGGGATGTGGGTGAGGGATAAGAGGCTGAGGTGGTTCTCTGAGAGTAGTGTAAAGGAAAGTGAAGGGATAACTGATTGACGATGGGTGCAGGTGGCCAGGGCTTATTCTCCCTCCTTTATTTTGCTATTAAACCCCTTTATCACGTAATGCAATTTGGCCATAGATAATGCATATGAATTCCACTGAAAATGACAAGAAAACCAATGGAGAAAAAGTTCTAAATATTGCCTCATATATATCATGATATTATGGGCTTTTGGGAAACACTAGCAACACGGGTATATTATGGTATGCATTGGCTGAAACGGTGCATGATCCACAACTCATGGAACCGGCTGATTAAAAGTTGCCCCAGAGGGCTAGCCCTGTATCTCTTAATTGCTTTTAAGCCGTGTACAATGCAATTCAATTTAATAATTTAACTTTTATATCTGATTACATACATCTGCATTGAAACCCTCCATTATAAACCTATAGGGCCTAGGCGGGACTGGAGCTGGTTGCAGCGGGCAGTACTGATAAGAGCTGATAAGACTGTTACTAGCCTGTCCCCTGTTTGTCCCCTAATTGTACCCATAGTGGGATGTCTTATCAGTGGGTTTAACAGCAACCAGCGGAAAATAAAATGGCGGACCCACAGGGCATAGCTCCAGATTCCTATATAGACAATACAGCCTGCTAGACAGGCCAAAAGTAATGTCACATGAATTATATTTATTTTAAATGAACCTTCCAATTTATATATAATTCAGCAGCCTATATATATATACAGTATTTTCATTCCGAGAGAAATCCAATATGAACGAAACAAATATCTTCTTATGTATAGGAGATAGAGCAACACTGATGTCCTGAGCCTTGTCACAGCACCTATATATATGTGGGCGGATGGTGATGCAGTTGTAAGCGATCCCAGTAGACTGGGGACACGGCCGGCATACCCTAATTGAATATAGATATGATGGGGCGGGTATGAGGCTTCAGTGGTGGCCCGTCCTCTGTACACAGAGCATTCTTATATATGTATGTAAAGTCAGGATATCCCTTGTGGGAATAAAACACAAAGAGTGTGTAGGACACTGAATGTGCAGTTGAAATAAAATGTGTACGTTGCCTCAGTATCATAGAAATATGTATAGTATTACATGAAGATACTATGAAACATATACACCACTATAATCTATACCACTAATACACAGTGTTATATTGAAATATATGCTCACTTGAGATACGCTAAAACATATCTTGTCCGGCCGTATATTTAAGGTTTTGTCGGGAGAAATTTCAACCCTTGCTCATCATAAATATGTATCATTCATAATGGTATAGATGTATGATACATTTAGTACTAACATGGATATACAATGTATAATGTATAGGCCTGTATATATGTCATAATATTGGTGTAGCCCTACATACTTTGTAATTCCAGCCAGTACTATGACTGCCTGTGTAATATACACAAGTCCATTTATCAGCCATCACGCTGCTGCATCCAGGGGGCATACGGCAAAATGACCAGCAACAGCGGAGGCCAACGAATAAATAGAGCTTCAAAGGCATGGGGACAAGCTATTTTCTAGTACGATGCCACCATGGGCAGCCAGGGGAATCTGGTATCATACAGCAGTCTCTGCATGGTGCCCTGAGTGGGTCTTTTGCACGAAGAGAAGAAACAGCGTCAAAAGGGAGTCCAGGTTACCTCCAGAGTGACTCCCCTCCTTAGGGGAGCCTAGGTCCTTATAAATGGCCCCCTTAGGTGAGTCAGGGAACTATGTGACTCCCCAAGGTGACTTCCTTAGGTCGGCCAGGGAGTCACCTAGGCAGCCTGGGCTCCCCCATAGAAGGGAGAGCTTCTGGAGGCAACCTGGACTCCCTTTTGGCGCTGTTTCCTTTCTTTGTGTATGGTTGAAACATCGATTACAATTGATTGAATCGTTGACTGATGACCATTGCTGGCCCAGGCCCAGAACCGTCAAGAAACCAGCCAGGATTGCGGGAACCAGCAGAAGAGAATGACTTCAATTTTTACTTGGCCTAGGCCATTATGATATAGCTGAGCAGCATGCTGGACAGAAACAGTTCTGCTATTGTGGTAGTAAAAAAATGTAACTACTGACCAGCCGTGTAATAACATCTTTCAAGGCAGACTCCTATATGTGGTTTAATAGTATCTCACTTAAGGCATACAAATGACAGAAGGTCTCCTTGGACGAAAATTAGGTTAAATGAATCCATTCATAAATGTCAGGGTAGCCTAGGTACCAGGCACGTATACACTGAAGTGAGTCACCTTGCTCAGTGACGGAGGAACATGTCCCGAAGTCTCATACATGCGACCAAAGTGGAATAAATAAGGGACGAAAGCGTTGTGCCTTTCCGATTTGCTTGACACGTACTCATTGCGATGGTGGCATAGATCTACAGCAACATCTCCAGTGCTGATTTCCAGCAAAAATGGTTGTTTATGTATAACTGTACCTACTGCCTAGATCTAAGGGGTTGTTGTACACGACAGTCCTACGGTTAGGGACAAGAGGACCCTGGCGTCCACACAAACCAACATGTCTCTTCCATCCACCAGGGGGCGCTACAGTGCAACAGTGGTCAATACCTGACCTGTGGCGCCGCCAGTGGGCACGGCACACACTATCAGCATGGTACCCAATTAGTGCTCAGTGGAGCAGGGCGGGGTAGGACTGTGTGATGTATAGCAGTCCTTTAACCCTTTAAGGTCGGTATACAACGTTAATGCACTGTGTCCTTTATTGTCATGAAGGCATGGCGAAGGCATGTGCTGTTTCCATGTATGATGACGACCATGCAGGATTGATACACTCTTGAAAGGTCGGTATGAGTATGAGTCCTGGAGAGAACTCACCTGGAGGGGTGCGTTCATGTATCATGAAAACCAAGGGTAAAAAACATGAAGTTACGTTTGTGTGGCACTTAAAGAGGTAAAACCCCAAATCTACCATGGTGCTGCATCGGTGCTTCATACTGCATTACTCCATTTGGTGGGCTATTGCTGGGAGCTTAGCAGTTTATCAAGGGCTGTCTGGGACCGTCTGGCTGAGATTACCCTTAATATAAGACGCTATGCACGGTGGGAAAGGGTGTGGAAATAGACAAAATTACATTCCCATCTCAGAATATCTCCCTGCCGGTTGATTGTAGTGGTGCCAGATCAATCATTCCAATGGCATGCTCTCAAAGGGAAGGTTCTTCTACAGTTTTCATCGCCATAAACACATGAATCCACGCACTAATAATTCATTCTACCTTTCTTTCAGACATGCATACTGCGTGTGTGGTACTATTAGACCATATTGATGTTGCAGCAGAGTTGGCTGGGTATGTGCAACTATTCGTCGATTTATAAACGATTTGATGTCTCACATATAGCATGTTAATCAAAGAGTTCATGACTCTTACAGTTTATGCCTCCTTGATGTCTGGTATGCTAAAGTAGTCACAGGTTGCATGTCAACATTTACATCCCGATAAGGTGGGAGAAGTATACATGGGCCACGCCCACCGCCAGCCATGCACTTATGGTAGTTATACCCACGTTCATTTTCGGACATTTGAATAAGGCTTACCATACCAAAACTTTTCCAACCGATGTGAGTCATTTCCTTTCCAATAGAGAAGATTAGAGCTTGAGGGATATACATACGCCTACATTCTAGAGCAATCTTCATGATATCAAAGCCTAAGCCCAATATGGATGGCTGGTTTCTTCGAAAAGGTACATACGTTCTGATAAATATAGACAGTAACCTAAATTGGCCTCGTGAATTGAGTGGTGGAGCTATCCCGCCTGGTAAGTTTAAGTAATGCTCTCATCTGAGACCGTCTGGAGCAATCCCCCACGACATATTGACACAGGGAGATTCCGGCAGATGGCACTACCGTCACCTCCACTCCCAGAGGTAATCTTGGGGAAGTAGGGTCAGGCTGATTTATGGTGGTAATTCATTTATCCATGGCACATATCAAGTCGGATATGGCAATCGCATGTCTCGTATGAGTATCATTGCCATTTGTCTCAATGCTGTGGGCAATAAGATGTTAAGGTGTCAAGTAGAGGTATAATTGTGCCAGAAGATATCATAAGGTGCTTTTATTAAGGCGTCAAACAATTGACACTTTACTATCTGTAAGACGAAGTTTTGAAACTCTATTTTATAAGACATTTTCTCAGCCACTGATGACAGTACAGTCATACCGATGACAAGAGTCCAAAAGATGATGATATCAACTGGCACTCGAATTGAGGAGAGACGTGTATATGGCTGCAAGGCCCACCAATAATATGAAATTGCAAAAAAAAAAAAAAAAAAAAAAACATTTAAAAACATAACAAAAACAAAAACAAAAAAACATTTGAACAAAACTATGGTATTATAGGTATACAACGTGAGAGTTTGGTGATCTATACCTCAGGAGCCTTGTTATCTCCTGGACTAGTAACACGGAACCAAACACTTTTAGCATGTAATTCTGGATAATCAATCCATACATCTGGTCATCCTTGGTATTCCTTTGGGACTGGTCACAGGCATGGATGCTACCCACCCACCACACTATAGTGACACAGCTTGCGCCTCCTACAGGGCTTGATCCAATCAAATATTCACCAGGCGTCTGCTCTCTGGGTCATAAAACAGGCGGCCGGCAGGTGGGTTCGGCCGGGGAGCAACTCATCAGGCCGGACGAGCAGCTCAGGGGCAGGGAGCTGCCTGGTATAGGAGCAGCTCGGTGTATGTGTGACCGGGTATGGGTAGGACCGAGGGGTAGCTAGGATGGAGAAGCTCTGTGCTCAGAAACCCATCTAAATGTGTACTTTGCTCAGGCCAAGGCTTTGTAAATAACCAAAGATACAATTGTTTCTATTTCTGGAGGATAGCTGACCTATTCCACCGTGGGTGTATTGAGTATTTGAGAACTATTAAAGGTTGTGGCGATGCTAGATAGAGGCGCTATACGCTGTCAGATAAGTAGCGCACCATCGTATTTTATATTCTATTTGCAGATATCATGTGCTTTTATTTGCATACTGCACTCTATTGGTGCATGGCATGTAAATGCATAGGCTCCATTGATAATAGCCTTGTTTTGCTATAGAGTAGGCTACCATGTATTCGAATGAGTGGTTCGGTGCGTGGGTAGCAGTGGCTGTCAGGATCACCTGCTCCAACTTGTTCAGTGAGCAGCTCAATCCCTACAGGGATTAATGAAGTGATTAACGCTGACAAGTCAAGCCAAGTAACCTGGCCATTAATTAAGAACCACTCCAATTAGCACCTCTGGGAGCCCTGTCTGTCCCGGGTTGTAGGCCCACTCCATGTACTACTAACTAGCTGTGTCTGGCAGAAACCAGGACAGAGATGTTTTCGTGCCAAACAATAATCAGCATAACCAATGGCTGTTTTCCAAGTATCTTTTATAATATGCTGATACTGACATACATCTAGTTAGTGTACATGTTTTCAATACCTCTTGATGGACTGTAAAAGGTACCCCACCCTTAAGATATGATAGAATCTGGCTAATGATTTCGCAGCTCCGGGTAAGCAAGGGCAATGTGCTGTACACATTAAATTTATTGATGCTAACACATGTCTTTATCCATAGAATACATTGAATACAACCACCTATATTTACCACGACAATGTAAGAATGCCTGTTCATGACATAATAATACTATATGCACGGGAAAAGATACACATAGCTACATTGTATTGCGTCCCTCTGTGTTCACACTTCTCCCGAGTCAACCCCCAGCCCACCCAGCCTGTCCATCAACACCTCCATGTCCTGTATCGCTGCCAAACCTTCCCCAGAATCACTCCCAGGTTGGCAACCTGCTGTAGAAGGCGGAGGGAGCTGCTCACGGCATGAACTGCTCAGAGTAGCTCACACAGGAGAGGAGGGGTACCTGAGTGCTGGGCCATGTCCCAACAGTAGGAGGAGAGCAGGTACCGCCTCCTGGCAGCTTTGGCTGGTACTAGCTGCCAACTCTACAACCTCCACTTACAATGGTTAAAGGGGGTTGTAGGGTGGTGGTGTGGGGTGAGCAAAATACAGGTGTAAAGGGGCTAAACAAGGGTGGAAACAGAACTGCACCTGGTCCCCATACCGTGGAATTGCCACCCAGTAGAGCCATACTGCTGGTTGTAACTGAGTAGAGCCTAACATCTGGGAATAGCAGGGGCAAGGTGCTAGTCTCTGAAAGTCAGCTAAGACAGGCCATACCTATTATGTCAGTTTTCCTCATCGGCTACCCGGTAGGTATACTGCTGGCGTTGATTGACTAAGGTCTATAACATCTAGGAATACCATGGGTGGGGTGCTAGTCTCTGAAAGTCAGGGAAGACACTGGCTATAATCATTATGTCAGTTTCCTTCATTGAAGTCACATTTTTGCTGATGACTCAGTATTCGGCCCGTTACACTGGTATAATAAAGGGGTGGATGAACCTGGGTTGGGCATCCCTCCATGGGTAGCCTCCAGTGGCAGTGCTCCCAGTGCACGGGTGTTGACTGAGCAGTCCTGCAGCCATCTGGCACTGACCACCACCACCACACCACCACCACAGGGCAGTCATGCTGGTGAGCAGCTCATTCAGACTGTGGGAGCAATTTAGCCTTTAGAGGAGCAGTTCCTCCACCAGTACCCCTGACCCCAGACCCGGCCTCAGACCCCAATCTGCCATGCTCCATCTGCCTAATGAAACCGTGGAGTGATGGGCCCTGTCCCTTACCCTGACCTAACACGGTAATAAAGAGCTAGGACTTGAGTGGTACATACTATGGGGGCTGTCCCCTGTCATCAGGCGATATCCATGAATGGTACGTTGATAACAGCTGATAGGGGTACTACTCATATGATGACATCCCAACATGGGAATTACTGAGGTAGTGCATCAATACATTGACGACCCCTGTCCTTCTTAATACCAGAAGCTTTGGGCAGCAAGTACGAAGTAGCGACTGTGGCAATGGAGGTCTGTCAAACCTAAGATTGTGTTTCGCGTTAATTTTTCTGGGAAACCCCTATTATTGATGGTGAGGAGGGGAGGAGCAAATTCTCCATAACGTTATATGTATTCTGCCTTTCGTTGGTAGTTAGACATGGTGGAATATGCATGGTCATTCGTATGGCTTATATACATGTACATTGGATATTTGGTACATTGAAAACTCTACTTTTGAAAGGAGGAGCAGCAGCAGCAGCCCTGGAGTATAGAATACCTCACATTAATAAAGTTGAAGATGCTACTCTAGATGCCACCTCCAGCAGCTGAAAGGTCAACACGCCACCTGCCCTCCTCCAATTGCCTTTCTTCCGTTCTGGAAGAAAGCAGACGCCATCCGTTTTTCATGTACATCACGGCTAGGTCTAGCGCAGCCAGCACTTCTTTGGTGGTGTGAGCTGCTCTGTAGAGTCAGTGACCTTTGGTTCCTGAGCAGGACGCGAGTCGCTCTCCTCTGCTCTCATGAGTGGCTTCCTAGTAATGTACTCTACTCGAGATACCGAGTGCGTTTATTAAAAGTACTTTGGCCTGAGAGGTCGAGGGGGTACATTATTGCCTTATTTTCGGTTGATACGACGATCAATGCCAGGAGAGGGCCACAGTGCACTGTGCCTTGTTCCTTCCCTTATTTTCAGGCAGGTCCTTCTTTGGTGCCATTAGTGGTCTAGCTGGAAACCATAGACTGTATATGGCTAATTGTGTTCTGTGAAGTTTCTCTGACAGAAAAGTGCAGATGGGATGTTTGATCTAGTGTTAATTCCTTCAGCCTCCCTTTTGTTATCAGTGCTCACCAGAGAAGTCCCGCAGCCAAAAAAATAAAACATGGCTGCCGACATGAAACCTTAATCCCGCACTGAAGACCTATTTTCACTGAGACAGCGCGGATGATAAAACAACGGTATTAGAGATGCATTACCAGCTGGAGGAAGCCCATAGTAACAAACAGCAGAGAAGGGACTATGATAACAAACAACAGAGCAGACACACCATGTACATGATGAAAAGCAAACTTATTCCATCTCCAGATTAAAGAAGACAGGGTAAACTTATTACATTCCATAGTAAATGGGCAACTCTAGAAGTTTTAATTAGGAAGCGACCCAAGGAGAAGGCGTACCAGTGATATTAATCTCATTGAATCTGCTGTCAAGATAACTGAAAATGGATTAATAAAAATATTCTCCATGAATAAAAGTTGATGGGGACGGGTCTTTTTCTATTAACTTTGTTGGTTTCAGATAAGTAAACTTCTCTTCACGAACTCAACCATGGGATCCAGTGCGTTCTCTCCCAGTTGAATATGTATAGATTTATAATACAGATTTTTTTTCTAAATAATAATAGGAGAAATCTGACAAGGATAATGGTGTAAGCGTCCAGACTAAACCAAGACACGTGTAGATGTTATATATAGAAGCTCAGACATAATGAGGTGCTCAGGTTCTACCAAGTGTGCGTGACAGGTCAATGTGGGCGCCAGGTGTGAAATGCACCTCCCCCATCTACCTCACATGGCCAGAGGCAAGGGGGATACATGATGTTGGAATATAAGATTAATAATGTCCTGAGCACTAAATCCATATGAATCAATACAACAGCCTTCCAAGCAGTTCACCAGTTTGGTATCAACACCCATGCAAGAGTACAGCTTTTAATTTTATGATTCTGTCATAATTATGTTATCACAGAGATTACAGGTTAATACAGTAAATGTTGTCAAATATATAATTATATATTATTTGCCTTTAACATATTTTCCACCTGCTTCTAGAGCAGGTGGAAAGGTGCCACTGGTGACAGCACTTGACATTGACAGGGCCATTGCCTATATGAAAGGGGATGAAACCCCCTGGTCCAATTTAGAGGCAGTTAGTGGACACAAGCTGCTCTTGGACAGAGCGAGTACAAGGACTTGCCCCGAGATGGCGCCACATACTGAGTCCAGCTTGGCCAGCCAAATTCAGTCTAACATGCAACCTTGTGTGTCACTGTATATATCTTTTCCCCAATTCGTGAGTTCAGAGTCTAACAGTAGTAGGGGTGCTATTTTTAAACACATTTGCAGGGGCAGTGATCACATTCGCCTCATCAGCAACTCCAGACATGGTACGCACTGAAGGTGAGCTGCTCCCCATCGATAAGTTCTGAGCAGTTCAACAAGGAGAGATATCACACGCTCTTCGGGGAGGCCCGAGAGGAGTCCCTCTATGAAATGTTTCTCATCAGGGTTTAGTCGGGAGGTGGTGGCATGGAGACTCCTCTGTGAGCAGATACTTGATGCTGAGTCGTCCTGTGAGCTGCTCTAGGAGCTGCTCTGTGTGTAAAACCACCCTGTCTGAGGCAATGCCAAGAGGGGTAGGGCAGGCAATGCCTTCAGAAGCCAGAGAGGGCGTTGCGCTTATTTATAAATTTCTTTTTATTGAACGATGATTTGATTGCACGCATAAAAGGGGGAGAAGGGGAACGGTTTACAGTGAGTTTAACGTCTTGCCACTATCACACACGATATAGTGCAAGAAAGTCCCGTCATTATCTGTATAACTTTCCATGTAGCAACATCACCGGGGGGAACTCCCGGGGGAACCTCAATCCTGTAGTATGATAACAATAAGTAAATGCTAAACAGTCCCAGGGTAGACAAAAGGGTATGTTTTAACACCCATTACACATGATCTTAGTGATTGTGAAACAGGACCCTGGCAGTTTAGCCAATCGCGGCAGTTGTCAGAGCCTGTTACACTCTGGTGGGGTGTGTCCGCTGATGGCGGTCAGCATGCAATAAGGCCATGGGTGGGGCGCGACCGGTGGTAGCCAATCCCCACCCGTCCGTTCATCAGGAGCACTGAGATCAGAGAGAAACATAATTGAGATGGTGTATGTTCCAAATACCCAGGTCTATAACACACTGCCACCTATCATGTAGGACTGGATAGGGCCCATTGCAACTCTCGTGTTGAAGTGAGAGCAGAGAATTTGAGATGCTTGTGCATGGCCGTACCTTGTCACCTGTAGACCTGATGAGGCTGTAAACAGAGCTATCACAGGTGGGGTAGATGCCAGTCTACACCATCATATGATCACTAGACTTCTAAGCAGGGGCATACACCCATGCACTGCATCATGACACCCATCTACCCCTACTATAACTATAGGTGAGCAACTCACTGAGCAACTCACTGAGCAACTCCTGCATGGTGGGTCGGCACAATGGGCGGGGAGGGCATCCCTTATCATTACTCTCTGCCACATGTCAGCAGGAAAACGGACAGGGCTCCTGGGAGCTGTTGCTGCTGCTCTGACGCACTGACCCCCAGCCTGAGCTGCTCCCTCCGCTTGTTGTCCTGGGATCCGCTCCAAATCTGCTATTTAATGATAAGCCACATATGTATAATAGATGGCTACACTCGCATACAGAGGCGAAGCCCGTCGGGATTTGCAGGGGTATGGCCTTCCTCTATGTAACATTGAGCCGAGGTCCAAGCTGTACCCCGTCCTGTCCCGCCAAATGGCCTCCGCATCACAGAGCACCTAAAACGTATTGCTCTGGGCTGGCGGCGATCTACTCTCACTTTAATTACGGCGTGGTATTCAGGTGCGAGCTGCTCGGTCTCTGGTCATGAATGACTTGTTGATGAGTGCAACCTCACTGACCCTTTATCAGAATGTATGGGGCTTTCAAATCAAACATTGGATCTTTACACATCATGAGTTTCTTTTATTTTTCCCACCTGGCCCATATTCACAATCTTTCTAAATTTTGTTATTATGCCGTACCTTTACCATGGGGAGAAAACAGGCCATCTAGAGCAATGACCTAAACCCAGTTACTGTCTGCTTCTAGGGAGCAATAAATACCCTCTCGGCGGTGTTGAAATTGTCTATATTGCTCCAGTGTGAAAGGTCAATGTCCGTTGAGGACCCGAGGCCTTTCTGTGGATCAGGGTAGGGGGCGTAGATGGAAGTGGAAGTGGGATGCGAGCCGGAGAGGATTTGGGCTCCTTGGCTGTGGTATAGGGATGAGGGGAAGGAGGCTGGATACTGGCGGGGAGGGCTAAGGGCGTCCCATGGGGAGTGTCCACGTGGTGAGCAGCTCAGAGCTGCTCCCGGCCATGTGGAGCAGGAGGAGGAGCGGCTCATACCATGCTAATGGAATCTGTAGGGGCAGGGCGTGGGGATTCCTCCCTGTTGGAGCGGACTGGCCGTACAGTCACCCTCGGTCCCTCAGCCCTAGGGCGTTACAGTATAGCATTGGGAATTAGGGGATAAAGGTACTCCTCTCTCCCTCCTCCACGGTGACGACTGGAGCTGTGCACCAACACCAGCAGCAGCTTCTCGGCCGTCTAACTCTCATATCTCACCGTCACAGGCCAAACCGAGCAGGGCTTCCTCCAGGCAGGGTTATGTGTATACCAAGCAGGTCTCTCCCGGTGGCACATGCCCGTATATATACATACGCCTCCAGGGGAAGACTGGTATACAACATGTACAGGAGGAGGACCCGGGGGAAGACACAGTGTCGTGTGCCCTAATGGCCCCCACTTTAACCTGCCACAGTATTGGCTGCTGGAGGAGAGAGGAGCCACAACGTCACGCCACATCGACCCCTCACAGCTAATCTCCAGTAACCCTGGAGGCTGTGGGTATTGAGCCCCTGGCACCGTAGTATCCCCCGACGCCACCCGCACCCAATAGGCCACCTAATTTATGGCATCTGGGGTTCTGGACAGTTTGGAGTTGAGCGGGCGAGGGTTATCCAAAAAAAAGCAAACAGTGATATGCTAGAATGGCAGACCAAACCCTTATCTTTCATCCAGATATTGCACTAGCCCAGAGGCATTGTGTGGATTAGGTCATCAAGTACTGCTCCAAAGTGGCTAGCTTCCTTGGCAATAAATAGTATACAATTTGCAGTAGACAAATATCACAAATACCCTACGCTATACTATACAGATGAATACATTCGTATGAATAGGTTACTTTAAATACTAGCCCAACAGTTTGGACAGCAGGCAGACAGTACAGGTAGGGGATGTGAGGTGATTAGGTAGCAGCCACACCACTCAGACGACGACACGACGCCATTAGCGCGTCCTGAGAGACGCCTCAGACCCTGATTAACACGCCCCAAGCCCACCAGGTGGCTCTGGTGGCTGAGCTGCTCAGTAAATCTTTGGAGCTGCTCCAGGTGAGGGATGTGTGCTGATCTAGTGACAGTGTGAGCTATAGAAGGGTGGCCAATGGTTCTCTATCCTCCACATGTGAGGATATAGACTAGGCCTCCCTAAGGGCTCTGGACCTTGGGGAACCTCAGGACTTGACCTGTCTTCAGGTGGTGACTTTAAGCCTCGAAGTTAGCTAGCCGGACAGCTGGTTGGTAGACATAGAAGCAAAAACACAAGTTGCTAGAGGGAATCTATATGACCAGTACAGGTTCGCCAAATATGATGTATTCCATGTAGATTAATAGGAGTATGCCCTATACCTATGATCCTATGACGTCATATGTATGATTGCATGTGATGACCTAAACACGGGTAATATCATATAGCTACCCATGACGGCTCATGACGTGACCATGTCCCAAAGGTGACAGCTGCTTTGCTCTGACGGATCCCGAGATCCATTTGGAGAGTGACCCAATTATATCTATTAATTTATCAACGTCTATGTAACCAGTATATACAATACTACATTTCAATTCTAAGCAACACACATCTAAAACTGAGTCATTTGTACAATACACACAGGTCTAATGATGCCACCCCCTGTATCAATTCTCAGAAACCGATCACCACACAGTTCTCCCCCTAATTCTCAGACCCAATTTGCCTGTTAGGTAAAATACATTCAGCATAATAAAAGGTCACATTTCAGCATCCTGAGAAATTTCATTTTCCATAATGTGACAAGTCCTGGGTGTAAAAACCTCGAACACACTGTATCTAATATAAAGCTGCTCTTTCTTTTAGTCATTTTGTTGATGTTATTTAATATTTGTGTACAGTCATATACCTGAACAAACTCCAATCAGACAGATATGTGTGTTGTACTACATGTGTCTGAATTTGAGGGTGACTGTATAGATAAACAAGGAAAAACTCAGCTGATCATGCACCAGCTGTCTTATCATGACAGGCCAGAAGGACTTAGGAGGTTGGGATAGGTGGTCATGGGGTGTTCTGAGACCTGCTGTGTGCGTGCATGTTCACAGCCCTGGGGCCTAAGCCCACATTAACTTGTTACACTAGTCCATATCCCCATCTCATGCGCTGACCCTTCCCGTAGGCCAATGAGTATGGTGCATTGCAATGTTTAGCCCAGCAAATCGTGGACCATCACAGCGGCTATAAAATAGCCTCAAAATGACTTAAAATGCTTTACCCCATAACGATGTAGATAAAAGTTGCTTGGGTCGGCCTTGTTTTCTCGGTAGGCAGGGTAACAAACCTCTTCTTCTTTGGGCCTTAGTATACCTAACGATCCACTACGATGGACACTTAGAGGGATCTAAAGATTCAGTCACTTACATGGATTGGGTCACCTATATGATAATATGTTATAAGGATTCGCCCAAATACCACGCCCATCTGGCACACCTACAATCACACTGTGCCTTTGAGGTTCTTCCTCCCCTCCTTCCTATCAGTTCCCCTTCAAAGACCCATATAATACCCGGTACCAACTACCTCCCGGCCTTTGAGCTCCACCTACACTGTACTCTATATAGTGATGTTGTTTTGTCGCGTGTCTATACATTGGGCATGCAAAACCCACATGGCAAAACCCCACCCAACAAGGTACCATCCACCCTGGCTGCCATATAGGCCTTAAATGTCCTACTATTCCGGTTTAAAAGGAATTAGCAATGATGACTCTTTCTGTTTTACTCGCCCTATATACTTACTTTAAGAAGGGCATGAATATGTATATACATATGTATCATTATCATCTAACAATGTATCGATAATTATTTAGGCCCATAATGATACATTTATAACCAGCAAACGTTAGAAAATGTGTAAAACGCCATGAACGTGGGATAAAATGCTCATTGAGAGTAAATTCACTGCTCAGATATACATGTAGTTATCATGGTAATACATTATGTATATTAGCTGGTGCCAGACAGTATTCAGTATGATGGTAAACCATATGATGATAGGGGAGAGTATAATGGGAAATGGGAAAGAACTCGAGATAGTGGTATGGGTAGATAGGCGAAGCGGACAGAACTAAAATGCTACATAGAATGAAAACATACATGTTTTTGTGGGTACTATAATATATCATAAATAGATTCTAATTAAGTTTGACCCTTTATGGACACAAGTAACCATTTATGGACACAACAAGTGGAACCTGTGTGCCCAATCGTATGCGCAAGTCCTCAAATTATTTCTATACTTACATGAAACATTAACTTCTGGCGCTTCCATCAATATCAAATAAACAGCCAATGCATACAATGGCCTAGCATGCATTAACTGACAGACATATTTCCCTTTATTTGTTAATGTTGAAAGTGACCAGCGTAGAAGGAGCTTGGAAGTCCTGCCTTCTCCTAGCACTACACACCCTCCTGAATCACATCCCTTAAAGAAAGATACACCACAAACACACATACATATGATATATGTTCCCCTCTCAGGTCCCTGGGTTCAAAGGCGTTTGATTAAATGGCCTTGGGGTGGTGAATATTTAATCCGCCGCCCCTCTGGAGGCGCGGCAAGTGAGGCAAAGTAGAAATCGATGGAACAGAACAGTTGCAGCGGTTTCTGAAGTGGTTGGCACGCGAGGGGATTTGATGTGATTCGAGTTTAGCCCCACTGACTGCTGTAATATATTGGTCCATCATCTTGCCGGCCAGTGCCAGGGGTGATGCTGTGAATACAACAGCAGTATACTATGCCATCTACATCGGGGCTATACATTTCTCAAGGCAAATCCTATACTATCACGTGTAACAATAATACTATCATTTTTATACGTGTCATGTGCAGCTAGCACAAATCCCTATTATAATATCGTATCTCACATGCACTGAGTAACTACATAATTATGAAATAGGCTACTGAGAAATCAATTAAGTAACCGTAACATGCTATAAGAACAACATAGATACGGTATAATGATTTGTTTGGGTTCATTATTATTTATGTTTGATTTTGAGGAATAGACAATGAATGGTCAATATAACACCACTTTCATATATACATATATCTATCCTTTACCCTCCTGTCAGAATCACCTCACTAAACATTAATGTATACCTGTGTTAGAACACCACCATGGAGGACCATCACTCACTACCCAGCCTCATCTCAGTTTGTCCCGCCATGACATTTCTGCAGCGCCTGTTCCTGGGTACCTGATACATTATAAACGGAGTCCTCCCCTTTCAGTTTACAAATCTTGGATGAAGCGACGAATTGTGACAGCGCAGAGCTAGGATCCATCATAAAAGAGGTTGTAAAAAAACTGCCAGAGGGTGTGAAGTTGCATTGCTACCCTGGCAGCTCTGTTGTCGGAATAATAAAAAAAGCACACTTCAGATTAACCATAATTCTTCACATACTCCTGCAGCTAGCGTTATGGGACAGGAGCCATTTTGAAGGCTTGTTTCCCACCCTAAATGCTAGACCTTTTGTGGTTATATTGAGCGACATTTGGAATTTAGGTAGCGAGTTGCTCGTGATCTCCTGCCATTCACCATGGAGGCACACATACTGGAGGAGGTTTATGGGCTTGACTCCTGGGCGCGGGCTACAATTGGCGCTGCCCTCCATCAGCCCACGCCCATATCTCACTCAAATAGCACTGTATGAAATGGTCTGATTCTACACGCAGATAGCAGTCATCATGCTGATTTATAGAGGTCAGCATAGCCTTATATTATAAGGAGAAAGGGGTATTACAACCCACCTTATACATGTTTACAAGCATAGAGCTTATGTGTATTTAGAAACCCTGTGTTTATGCATGTAAAACTACAGTTGTATTAAGAAGCATTCCCTTTTATAGATTATAATCATATGAATAATACGCTACCAAGCGTCACCAGCTTAATATATGGGATATTTACAAATAAATATAAAACCAGTTCAAACGATATTATTGGGTCAGTTCCCTCCGGAAATAGACCTCTATTATAATAAATCAGGAAAGCATTGGTTTCATACCGTCATTGCAACGTATACATACATGTATATTATATATGTCTCTGTAATCATCCAAATTGACCAAATAGGATATACATGCAGTGCACCTACAGGTAGTATGCTACCTGTATCAAGATCAGGTAAGTAGGCTACTTCCCCGAGGACTAGGAATCCCAGTCTCATGTAACAAGCCTCCATAATAGATAGTCATACTGTAGAACTGGTCCTCCTGGGTCTGTGACAAATTACATTCATTTACTGCAGCCTGATGCGGACCCTGGACCTGCAGCCTGTCCGACCCTGTTTCTCGAAATGTCTTGACCTACAACCAGTATCAGGACACTGTATACCAATATAGCCTGATAATGATAAGGGGGTTAGTAATATGAGATTGATTGAGCCAATACACTAGTATAACCACAACACTAAAGTCCATCTATAGCAGTTTAGCAATGCATTGCCTCCTATTTTGAGTGTGTTGTATAACGACGTCCTCTGTTTTTCTTAACCAAGGAGAAGAGCAAGTCTTTATTCATGAGATCCGAATAGTGAATTTAATATACGAGACCAGTTGTCGGTCTAATGCAAGAATGGAGTTCTAGTCGCCAGAGCTGCATCCATGGAATATGCCGATAAAGGACATAGCATATTAAATCACCAGGCGCCCCTTAAAGGGTAAAACCCACAACCTCCAACTACAAACATGACCTGCACCTCCCAACCAAGGCCAGCAGAGGTCGGCTTCAATCCCCTTCTCTATCAAGGCCCGGTGATGCTATGTCCGTGAACAGTCCTGACATGGGGGCATGCCCTTCTTCTGTCTGTCTTTGTATAGGGTCTGATCTCTTTACCCTGTGCCCTCCCCTGTCTCTGTCTAGCAACCCCCCTCCTCCCACACCTCACCCCTACCTACCTGACGCCCTCTAGTGGCTAGCCCGCCACGGTGCTGTCAGGGGTCAGGTTATGATCGCCGCAGGTCCCGGATGTAAAATCAATAGGCCTCCGCCCGGGGGAGCGGCGACACCGCCACCTGTCGGTGACATTGACGAAGACGAAGTGCCCCCGTCTCCTGAACCACCCCACCTACACAGCTCTTATCCCATCCTCCCCATGTGTCCACCCACTGCTCCTCACCCCCAGCTAGCACCTTAGTCCGAACGGGCCGACTGGGGGAAGGTCCAGAGGCCTGTATTGGTCAGGGAATACTGCAGCTCTGTGTTATATGTTATATATGTATACTGTTACGGTGAGAGATTTATTTAAGCTCACTATGCCGAGATGCTCACAAAATCACATTGTATTTTCAGGTGATGTGTCTACAAAGTCTCTCCAAAATGATTACTGCCACCACTGCGTCACCTACGGACTAAATCTGACCTTATTATACACTCCGGAGGAAATACTAAGCTGGCCCACTTGTAAATAGCTGCAATCATTTTCTATCCATAAATGTGAATAGCAATGTTTTGCTGTCTGCTAGACTCCCCATGCATCTAAATTACATCTTAACAGCGTAGCTCGCGATGGTGGACCGGGTCACTGTATAACTACAGACTTCTGCCATTTGTCATAACGCAACTGTGAGCAATTGCCTCAGACTGGACCTTGTAGGAGAGTTGCTCCTGGCAGAAAGAGGCGCCCAGCCTGGGTAGATAGCAGCACGTAGTGGTGCCATGGCTGGGCACACGGGCTGGGCACCCCTGCAAGACTTACTCTGAGTAGTGATAAGAAAGTGGGCTTAAAGCCAGGCGCCTCCCGACTCCATGGACAGAACGCCAGGGCTCCAGGCGTTAGTAATGTATAGTAAATCGTAATTGGTAAGTTAAATATGTGTAGAGTATAGAATTGCACCTTTCTCACTGTATGTCACTTATATCAGGTTTAGAATCAGTATTCATTAGCGTTCGTTCCAGTTATCCATAGTCCTGTCTGTGCCTATTGTGTGGGATATTTTGTCTACCAATGGACACATACTATAATTTTCCCATCCACAGCACATTTCTCTTTTCATTTGAATGATATTCTTCACAGAACACCACAGAGTTTGGGGGTTTCGATTACACAGCTACTATATATGCGACAATACTATAGGTATGTGTTCTATTCTATGTATATCATGTGTACCCTCAGATACCAATATCTGCCTACCAGATAACCCTTCACCCCCTCCCCCCAAAGCATACACAGATCAGCAATACCAGTTCCAAAACGACCATCCTGATCCATATACATGTCCATGTAACTATCCTCATGCCGTCCCTGTACCCCCACCCACCTTATCACTCTCATAATACATATACCTCCCGTACTATAGGCCGCAGGGTGAGCTGCTCCCGTGGTTGGACGAGCTACTCCTCTATGTCGATATACAGCGACTCGGGTTCTCACACAGCACATCGTGTACTGTAGGGGGTATTGACCAGCCCGCCTAGTGGATGCATGGGGGCAGGGGGGGGGGGGGTAGAGACCATGGCCGCTACATGGAGGAGTGTACTTGTATGTGGGGATTATATCTGGTGTATGGTCGTGTTGGTGGGGATGACAGGGGGGCAGAGGGAGTCACCCATGGCCAGAAGGACCTCTCACACACACGTAACCAAGTGTCCTAGGCCCTCATACTAACCCTACGTGTATACTGTCATCTCCATACCCCTCTGTACCATGTATGAAGGGAATTTTAGCTTGACCTAATATTTCCCATATGACATGAATTGCTCCAAGTTCCAGGCATCAGTTCCTCTAAGCGGCATTCTCAACCTACAGTATAAAACGGGTACTACCTAGGCTATACACCCCGATATCCTAAGCCAGAAATGCACTCTATAGAAGGCAAATGGTACATATACGACAATATATGGACTTGACATGTATATGACAATATGCCTACTACGGACAAAATGACTCAGGGTGACGGAATGGTATCCTTTGATGGCTGTCTTGCGTGGCTTAGGTAGATTGTTTCATTTAGTCTTGACGTATAGGGAAAGACATTTGAATGGCTACCAGCACCACATTTAGGTGGGGGCTACGTCGACCGTCGATAATACGACGTAACGCGCCAATAATAGGGAGGACCACGCAATTGTAATATAATACGATCTTTATGTCCCATCACCAGCATGGCCACCCATACTATGTATCCATAACAATGTTTTAATGTGTGGTTAGCAAGCAGAAAGTACTGTATGCTTCAGAGTCACACATGCAAACCTCCAGCAAGATACGTCAGGAATATCAAATTATGTGGCTCCATGTGATGTATTTTTTCTTTGACATATGAAGATTATCCTGTTGGATGATTTATTTGGTTCTATAAGGTACTTGGCAATGATATTATGTGGACTTTCTTGAATAGTATATAGTAACATTGAGGCTAACATTGTACGATATGTGAAAACTGGTTCAAAGCTGAAACGATGCATGTATTAAAGCTATGCAAAAGCAATGTATTCTGCAAAATGTGCATTTGTGACCAAGACTTTGCGACATGTCCTATAGAGTAACTCACGGGACGGCACGTCGGGGGGGGGGGGGGGGGGGGTATGTGAATAGCACCCAGGTGGCTGCGTAATGGAATTGCGGTCGAAATAATATTATCACTTTTGTGTTTGTTGTGGAAATGATGCCACGGCCATCATCACCACAAGAAGAACGAACCCCGCTCGTCCTGACGTCGTCCTCACGTACTTCCGTTATCTGAACGCATGCGCCGGAGTTTCTTCCGGTCCCACATGTCCACGCTTTATCACCCAGCAAATCCACCAGCGCATGTTTCTTCTTGAATTTTCGTATATCATAATATTTCTAATATTGCTTCTGTTGGCAACAGCAATAAACTTAGACGTTAAGCGTGTCTGATGGTGATAAGATATGGAGGCATACAGTGGACACTATTCGGACAAAAGACTTACTACAGGGGACTTAGGGGAACGATATAGAGAAAGGTCCCCAAATTAGTGACGTCGTTTGTTCATGTTCACAAAATAATATTCAACGATCACTGAATGCTACCATAATAGGATGTACATGTAGTCGATGGGGTTGTTCTATACATGTACATGTAGCTGGAGTGTAGTAGTTCTCTCCTGGTAACTATACCACGGTAGCCTCTTTACGACATTAGGGCTGACCCCATCAGGTCGGAGGCTGTACCCAACCCCAACGTTCAGCACGAGAGGCTTCTGCATGATGACAGGAGACGTTGACGTAATGATAAGACCCGTGGTGCTCCCTAACGACACAGGACATAACTACATGACGACAGACGCCGTCATGCGCCGCCAAGCCGTTCCACCGTTGTCAGTGCGCGTGCGCCGAGCCATAACAAGCCAATTAGGTTGTGCCGTCAGACAGGAGCCGTCACGTCATACGACGTCAAACATGGCACTGCATATTTAACGCCAAACACAGACTCCCTCTTAGCTAGACTGCTCTGCTGTCAATTTTCTGGCTTACCCTGTAGTCCCCATTACTTGAGTCTATCGCCGCCCTTTTGTGATGTCTTTATGGGAGTTTTATTAAGTCTGATGTGTCCCCTTTATGCTTTCCGGCAGTGTTTTTACAGACTAATCCAACCACTCTCACGGTAGCAGCTAAATAAATTGGCGAGGTCCCTTGTCGTTTCTGTCTGTCACACAAGGAGGTAAAGTCCGCCGGCTCCATATATGGCTCTAGACGCTTTACAGATTGTATAAGATGAGAAATAAATGTTTATGGAAAGTGGGCCGTTCCAATGTTGTGCTAAACTATCCGTATACAATCCACATGTCTACATAATTATTATGGTAAAACTACAACCATGATGTTACCGGCTATCTAACGTGATTTTAACATCTAAATTATGCCAGTGGATGCACACAGCCACACTATTAGAGATTTTTTCACCCCCCCCCCCCCCCCTCCCCCTTTCAAGAATAGTAATGCGCGAGTTTGGCCGTTTTTCTGCCTCCTCCTCTAAAGGAACATTTTTGAGCCGCCTCCTCTCTGAAATCGACATCCCATTGTTGAATTATGACCACTCTCAAAGTTGCAGACGACATTCAGTCAAAAGCCTCTCCAAATAAGGCGCGAACATCGCAGGACGGATTAGGCAGCCAGGATGAAGGCAAACACAAATACAATGTACGACCCGTCGCTATTTTGTCCCAAATGCCACCTTGTGGGACACGAAGCCATATAATCAAAGTGTATTGTTGCTAGTAATGCTCATTGGCGGATACAGGGGGGTGGCCCGACGGGCCTTGGCCCCCCCCCCCTCCAGAGCAAAGGAGGAAAATAGTCTTAAAATGCATGAGAATGCACCATTTCAAATCTAGAGCATCAACATTTTCTTGGGGGACATGCCCCCCAAATTCCCTTTGTATGGCTGCTGCAACTCGCTCACGTGAAACAGACAGTTATTCCAGATTGGCTAGCTTTGGGCCCCCCCTTCTAGACAATCCTGGATCCGCCACTGATGCTCCATGTGTATATGCATATAATGTGGAGGGACATCCAAAGGAGAACACCTTTACATGAAAGACTTCCCGTATTTAATATCGGTTCACCTTTATCAGTCAATCTGGCATTATATTTCCAGAAACGCATCAATGGACGTGGTTTGGATAATTGCAGTGAACATAATCTTCACTCAAACAATGTGAATGAGATCAAAATCCGACATTTCGGATCAGAGCTATGGCGTATACATTTATTTATTCTATCTGACCATGTACCAGTGTTCATCATGCATTCTAATTGGGGTGGTACATGTTTATATACCTCCTTCTATCGCTTCTCATACTACATGTTGTCGTTTCATATAATAACGCTGTCACTAAAAATAATTGCATCCCTGTAGTTTAATTAAAATGATACAAGTATTCATTTATTCACCATTGCTATTCCCAGCGGCCTTAGCGTTATTTTTACATTCACGGGGCACACGCTATAATAGGTAATGATGCATATGAAAATAGGACGTAGTGCTTAAATGGTCTGAGTTGGCTGCAATAAATCCCCAAAGTATCCTCAGGTAATCTAATGAAGCAGCAGCATATATTATATTATATTCTCTCCACATGTAAGCTCTTATTGGATACTTGGATTACTCATTGTTTATCTACCAATGCCCTCTTAGCTATGGGTGTAGCTATACGTAATGAGTTCATTATACATGTAGCCCTCCATACATGTCCATGTACTTTTCTCCTTTTTATTTCTTTTTTTAAAAAACTATATAGCAAACATAGTGCCCTGTGGGGCTTTCACAAGACAGAATTGGCTCAATCTACCTACTAGGAACCTTGGTCACGTACACCCCCTTTTTACCCATCCCCCCTGGAGGGCTATGTGAGGATGACGAGAAATACCGGATAGTGGGAGATTATTCAAGGATAAACTGGTTCCAATTACTCCCATGTCATTTCCGGGTATTTACAGTGATAAACGCTACAGTAAAGATATCATGCTTTCATACTGAAACCTCTCTCTGTGTATGTATTATTAATGTCCTAGTGATGAGTAATAATCAAAATTTGAAAAAGGTATGCACATTGGGCAATATGTAAACCCACTTGAGCAGCTCTTGAGCCGGTGTGCTTTGTGACCTTTCTCTAATTGAGACAGCCATAAAGTACCTCTTTACAGTCCTCTATACACGGGGCATGTGTACAACCGTGTACACTGCCAAAAGGTCACCAGCTCAGCACCTGCATCGTCGTATCACAACAACAACCACTGACAGTCTTGTGAGCACAGTTATGAGCAATTTGTGAGCAAGTGGTCATAACTACAGCCTTATAACATGTAATGGGGGCAGCTCTAAGAGGGGCATGTGCAACATTCACATGAGCACCCGTGTGATTAGCTACATCTATACAGTAATGTGAGCAGCGGACCTGTGAGCAAGTCTCTGAGCAGCTCAATATGCCAGCACAGCAGCGCCTGCAGCAACTGCTCTTACTATGAGTAGCAGCGATCCTTTAAGAGCCAGCCAGATTGATACCTAAATCAACCTTGAGGGCTGGAGGTTCTATACAAGTAATCAGCTTTCAGGGGAGCTGATGGAGATGCATTCCTGTGATATTGTACCTGCCTGCCATACAGATCCTCAGGAAGGGATGAAGTTCAAAGGGACTGCCTTCATATTTAGCCACTCGCCTGGTTAATACTGGTGAATAATTAATTTGAGCCGCCATCTAAACATGGCCTGCATGATCTCAACATCAAAACACGTACATAATGGGAATCTGACTATGACTAATTATTATTAACGCTAATACTGGTTTTATGTGAAGGGAATCCGACTATGACTAATTATTGTTAATGCTAATACTGGTTTTGTGTGACACACTAACGCTAGTAGATAATACTAATAGTGGTGCCAAAAAGGTCAGGAAACACTAGTGTGATCTGAGATGAGAGACTTCTGAAAGAGAAACTTCACAGCCCTGTCAGAGACACAGAGTCAGCAGATCCTATGCCTAGATCCATTAGACAGGGCATGATGATGATTGTGTGGGTCCAGACAATATGGGACTAATAGAGCATAATGACTATGCTTTTTGTCAGCATCTCTGAGGTCAGAGACCAAAGGCTATGCCAAAATAGAGCCATCCAGTCCTCAAATCCAGGGTCAATAACAAGAGACCTGGATTGCATGTAGGCCTGCATACTACTCCGAGCAGCTCTAAGGAACTCATAGCATCCACTCCGGTGGAGATATAGTTAAAGGTCTACAACTATAGTGCTCGCCGCTCCCTACCCACCGAGGAGAAACATGGCTCACAGCAACCAGAGCCTAGCTGTGACCATCATCAAGATGATCATGATTGACACCCGCCAATATCTACATACAGTGTTCCGATAAGGAGAACCTAGGATGGGAGGCTGGGGGTATGCATGGTGAAAAAATATGGGAATGGAGGGCGGGAGGGGCCTAAGGGGATGTAGACAATAATTAAGAATCAGCACTAGCCTGTCAGTGATAGGATGAAAATATCGATATTTCAAACAGCCTAGTTACACCCCCCCCCCCCCCACAGGGCCACACACACACAACCACCCTTAATGTACTAATGATGGTATTGGACAGGGCGGATCCAGAGGGGGGGTTCTTGGGGTCAGGACCCCCCCCCTTTTGGAAAAAATATTTAATTTTTTTAATGATAATTTGATCCACCACGAGTTGGGCGCGTCACTTTTTGGTACTTCGGTGTTTGGTGGACCCCCCCCCCCCCTTTTCAAATTCCTGGATCCGCCCCTGTTGGACTAAGATGGCATTGGCATATATAGCAAGAGAATACATACAACTGTGCAGTCATCCCACTGAGCTGCCATATCATGAGCAGCTCGGGAGAAGCCATGTATGAGCTGCTCCCGTCAGTAAGGGTGATATAGAAGCTGCAGATTTCGCCGCATGAGCAGATGTTACCCAATATATGGGATACATCCAATGCGATAAATATGACCTTCTCAATATGTCATCCAGAAATGGCTTATCCATGTATATCTTGGTTTTAGAGTCAACTTATGGTAGAGAACTTTACTGAGTCTGCGAGGTAGTAAAAATGTTGCATTTCCGAGAGTCATATAACTGTGCTTGTAAATACCAAAATCGCATAGACATATTGGTTGGCTCCAAATGACTTCAGTGTTAAAGAATACAAGGCATGGCCTACCTAACATGAATATAAAAGGTAAATTAGGGACTATGAGTCATAGGCATTAAGCACTAAACGCATATTCGTTGATCACCAACACAACGGATCAGAATCATTACTACCTCCATGTGGACCTCCGCACGTTGCTTTATTCTCTCACTGTCTCACGGGGATCACCCTGGCCTATATGGTACAGATTTTATAGCACTCACTAGATAGGGCTATTGGTTATCTCCTGTCCTTGATAGGGCCTCCCAAACTACACAGGGACCTTTCAGGGGGGATGGGCGGCGAGCTGCTCGGACCAGCACTGATCTGCTCATCAGCTGCTCATTGAGTCGCTTGCTGATGTAACAATCCCATCAGCAGCCAGCGGGAGCTGGGAGGCATGGTGCAGTGCCCCATTAGCGACCACTAGCCGCCCCTATGCAACCAGTCATCAGAGACCAGCTACTATCCTCAAGCCTAACTATTGCTGGACCCCCCCCCCCCCTAGCTCTCCCCCCTCCCTCTCACCAACCTACCCACACTGGGCCACGCATACTATCTATCCCACATCATACCCGCTACATCTTCGGCCAGTATATACCTTTCAGAGCGGTGGGGCTGTTCATGCTAGCACAACTTCCTATCGGCGGGTCTCATTTGGCTGACAACCAGGTTAAGAACACCTGCCAACACACGGATACAGTGCTGTAATGCGTCGGAAGGGGTAGAGGGAAGGGGTAGAGGGAAGGGGGTGGCACTCACGATGTTTAAAAGTCCCGAGCGTTGCCTGGGGATCAACTCAGGGGTGGCTTAAGGGGGCCTGTCTCCAGGGAGCAAGCGCCTAAATTCCAGTATCCCAACAGACCAATCCGAGCACGACCACCACGCAGCCATCCACTACATCACCCCGATGCATGATCCAATCCAAGCTGCATCTATCCCAACCAGGCCCTAAATAGTGGCAGCATCTGTAGACAGGGCTCCCCCCGGGGGCTCCCTCGGGGGCCTCATCAGTATGCCTGGTGCGGCTGGGTGCGGCTATTAGATGATGGCCTGTGAAGGCCGTCCTCCTGCGCTGTGTACAGTCAGGGGGGCAGATGGATGTTGCCACCAGCTACTCCCCCTCCCCTCCCTACCCTAGAAACAAGCAGGCCACCAATAGGCCACCAATTGACCCTCCATGTCATAAGGGAGGCGTGGCATGGTGCAGTTAAAGCTGAGGGAATGACACTTATGTTTCAAAGAACTGCACCTGCCGGTATGGTCTTATCCTGTGGGGATGTGAGCACGCTATACGTCCAGAAGAGCACATAGACAGAGGTCCACGATAATCTGTCTGAATGACAGGTTTCTCCACGAGTGGTACCTTGGATCATATCACACGAGGCAGAGCCGAGTGTGATATGATCCAAGATACCACAAGCGGAGAAACTAGGAATTCAGACTGGTTCTATATAGAGTGTATCTCTTGTGATTATTTCATGTTATTATTGATAAATTATATTTTAAAATGACATTTAAAGATTGGTTTCATAGCTATTCCAATGATGTCATCATATTCTCCATATGAAATAAATAGGGTAGGCCCACACTGAAAACCCGATGGGGGCCAAAAGTGGTCACTACTCAATGCCATTGGTGGTGAACTGGGCATGAACACCCAAAGTCATCAGCGGTGAACACATTCATCCAAGCCTGGGTTTTCAGTGTAAGGACATTGCAATAGAAAACTAGGACAGCACAGTGAGGCCCCATCTGCAGCTCTTTAGTGTGTGGACATTGTTGGACGTGCTGCAGGGTTGAACATTGGGACTATAGCTTGGCTGAGCTGCTCAGAGCTCATAATGGTCTGCACGAGGCTTGCTTTATGAGCTACCCGCTGGCTTGGCACCCATGGTCCATTTAAATGAGGTATACAAACCCAACACCATATACATATCCTGCATGATATTACAGAAATCACCTGCAGTAGTCAGAGAACCTGACATTAAATGATGCCCCCACCTGCCCTGAGGTCA